>OX235270.1:139555710-139785823 GCA_944472135.2 Trichobilharzia regenti | reverse complement strand
AAACAAACTCACTGTTATTATTATTATATTTAATATCCCCAATTCGTACTTCGAAAATTTTCGACTTTATATCGTAAGCGTGGACAAATTCCTCTGGTTACTTTTAATTTAATTTATATTTTAAGTAAATCAGATGCAAGGTGTTGTGACAAATGCTGAGAATTCCATTCTGTATTATAAGTACTGTTTTTGGAATAAATACAAGCAACTATCAACTTTAAGACAAAGTTGTCTCGCTAGCAATCAAGCTGGAATTGACCTAAAAGTATTTATACAACACATATGGCGGAAATTTTCACAATGAGTTCTCTGTCACTGTTCTAATGCACTTTGATATATTCAGCTTTCATCAGTTTTTGAAGAAACATAGTTATTACAAACCTTCAATTCACCAGCTAAACTTTGTGTATAGACAGGTAGCTAGCCGTAAATAGTATTAATACTGAAAAGATTTAATCAAAAAACCTTTGATTTTTGTTTATGAAAAACTGATGCAAATAAATGAAACTGATATACATCATCTTAAGCAAATATTTCCCTGCAAATTACCATTTTCTCATTTACAAAAAACAACAACAATAGACTAAACGAAGAAATCATGCATTCCTTTCGAATTAGTTCCTCATCATCGGCTGACTGGCTCTACACTATTATATCGTTTTTTACATCAGAAGTTTTTTTTTACCAGTCAAGTGATCATTTCAGTTAATCACTTTTAGGTATAGGAGGCTCGAGTGAACTGAAGAGGTTAAAAGTCATCAAAATAAATAACTAATAGGTATTAGTAACAAGATATCCAAGTTTTAAAGGAGAGGTGAAAATTAATTACGGAATTCAAGATTAGTCGATTCTTATGTGTTGGCAACAAGTTATTACATAATCACTGTGAAGTGGTCGCGCTATGTCATGAATTGGCAAAAGTTAGAATTCAAGGACCATTGGATCGGATCCCAGTGGCTCAATGATCTACGAGCTCGCCTTGTAACCAGAAGGTGCTGGGTTCGAATCCCGGTGGGTGCGTACTGCTGAAGAGTCCCAAACTAGGACGAAACAGCTGTCCAGTGCTCCCATGTTTTCCAGTGGTTCTCTAACTGATGTCAGATCATGGTGAAATCCTCCATGCAATCAAAAAAATCCCTACAAAACGAGTACTTGATTATTACATAATCAAGAAATTTGTAAAATAGCAATGATGAATAAGAAGAATAGGATGACTCAGAAGAGTTACGTAAAATACAAACAAGTTAATAGAATTAGGTAGAATCGTAAAATCGTGAAAATAAACAAAGTCAAAAAGGTAGATACAAGGGGAAGGGAAATATCTTTTTTAAAGACTTAATACATATTATGCAGTTGGCCATGGCAAAGAAAGGGGCTGTACAGATTTCATTGAAAACACACAGAATTGGCTTGTTCAGATGAAATCCGACTGCCTTTGCTGTATGTAAAAGTCGTACTCGTAGACCATTACGGGAGGTTGGATGGTATACGATAAATAACTATAAAAGCTTTATTAGAGTCGATTTGATGTCCAGTATCAACGAAATGCCTAAGTATTGAGCTGTGCATAGCTTTATTCGGACCTTTGCCAAAGTAAGATGGGAGGTGTTCATAAATTCGACGATGAACCTGTCTGATCGTACGCCCTATGTAACTGTGTAACTTATTTATATTTTATGTAACTCTTCTGAGTCATCCTATTCTTCTTAGTCATCATTGCTATTTTACAAATTTCTTCATTGTGTAATAACTTGTTGCCAACGTCTAAGAACCAACTTATCTTGAATTCAGTAATTAATTAATTAATTTTGACCCCTCTTCTAACACTTAGCTACCTTGGTACTAACATCTATTAGTTAATTCCCGACCGAAAGCTGCTACCTTGACGTGGTGGTCGGGCTTGAACACCGCAATGATCTATTCAAGCTATACTGGCTGAGACTTATGTCTCTTGAGGTCCTACCATGCCAGGCAGGTTGTTTGGATAGCGGTTAAACAAAAAGCAGCTACCCAATCCAACATCATGTCCAATACAAAATCACAAAATTTCATGCCGGATCGGCCGTGGCCCGGATTAACAACGACCGCGCTTCCTGCTGCCGTGTCACAGGGCAGGAGTGATAAATATGCTACTGAGACACACCAAACAAAAGAGAACAAACAAAAACAGGCCGCGTGTGACCGGCCTCAAGCAGTTGTCCCCTGGGCTCTGCGGTCACGCAACCAACTTCCACGGTGTGGGCAGCCGGGAAGTAACAATCGCCCTCACAATCCGAAATGCACACGAAACCTCTCTATTACTCACTCATCTTTGTCTTCATCTTCATCTCTATCATCTTGCCTTCCTTCCACTGATGCAACTCCTCGACTTGATAGCTCTCCACTTCCTCTCCACTCTGCGTCCACTAAAAACGATGGAAGCCAAAAAACCACCACCGACAGCCTCTTAAAGCCGCGCCACCAATTTCATATAGGAGCTCTTAATGTTAGGACACTTTGCCAAATAGGACAACAAGCATCACTAGCCAAGACCCTGGCATCACGAGCCATTGATGTATGCTGTGTTTCAGAAACACGCATACAAGACCCAAGTGTGGTTATTCACCTAACCCCACCTGGCCAACAGGTTGAATCTGCAAAATTCACCTTGAGGGTGTCAGGAGATGCCACAGCTAGTTCACGAGGATTAGCTGGCGTAGGGATAGCTTTGAGTACTAGGGCAGAAAAGACATTGCTTGACTGGATCCCGGTAGATAGCCGAATGTGTGCTGTCCGCCTGAACGGATCAGTAAGAAGGAGGAAGGACTGCACTACTCGCCGATGCCTTTTCGTAATCTCCGCCTACGCCCCCACTGACTGCAGTTCAGATGAAACGAAGGATGAGTTCTACCAAAAGCTGTCTAGTTTGGTGGAAAGGCTAAACGCTCAGACATAGTCGTTCTAGCTGGTGACTTTAACGCTCAAGTAGGGAAATTGTGTCAATCTGAGAAGGATGTCGGTGGCACCTATGGAGTTCCGTGCCAGCGAACCGACAACGGTGACCGTCTCCTACAGTTCTGCTCTGATAATCATTTGTTTCTTGTAAGCACTAACTTTAAACACAAGGAGAGACACTGTTTGACTTGGAGACCCCCTTCATCAAACCAACGCTGGACACAAATAGACCACATAGCAATAAGCTATCGTTGGCGTGGGTCGGTAGGAGATTGTCGCTCCTTCTGGAACACGTGCGTAGATACCGACCATGCACTGGTCCGCGCTCGGGTGTGCTTACGACTGAACGGACGTAGGAAACAGCTGGCGGTAAAACCATCACGTCCCCAGCTCGATCAGGAAACTAAATCCGTATTTCAGGAAGAACTAGCTAAACACATATCTGTGTTCGACAGCTGTGCTCACCCTGAAGAAGCTTGGAAAAATATCCAGGCAGCCATAGATACAGCTGTAAAAGCTGTGAATAAGGTAAACCCAAAGGTGAGTAAAAACCACTGGATCTCCACCGCCTCATCCGAACTGATAGATGCTAGAAGACTTATTCCGGCGAGCTCCGAATTCAATGAGGAGCGAAAGCTGCACAAGAGGAAACTTACGAAAAGTCTCCGCAAGGACCGTGAACAGTGGTGGGCGACAAAAGCCAAAGAGATGGAGAAAGCTTCGAGGATAGGCAACACCAGGCAACTCTTTGGACTCATCAGGGAAACGGGTGGGAGAAGACAAATCATCAGTGAGACAATCTCGGAAAAAAATGGCACTATAATTAGCTCCCAGGATAGACGACTGGATCGTTGGAAAGAGCATTATGAGGAGCAGTTTAATTTGCCCACAGCCACGCTCAACCTTCCGAGCATCCAACACCTCCCTGAATGGGATATAGACACAGGTCCTCCGTCACTAACTGAGGTTACTAAAGCTGTCACCAATCTGAAACTAGGCAAAGCAGCGGGACCTGATGGAATGACTCCAGAGGTATTTAAGTACGGTGGAGACAGCTTACTGTCCGGATTAACTGAGGTACTAGGCAGCGTCTGGGAATCAGAAGAAGTCCCATCGGGTTGGTGTAAGTCACTGATTATCCCCATATACAAGAAGGGAGACAAGTCTTCCTGTGATAATCACAGAGGGATTAGCTTGACTAATATAGTATCTAAAGTCTTAGGCTCAATAATCATGCGTAGACTGAGTGGTGCTCGGGAAGCACAAACACGAGAGAGCCAGGCAGGCTTTAGACCAGGAAGAGGGTGTATTGATCATATCTTCACCCTCCGACAGATTCTAGAACATAGGCATTCCTACCGGCGTCCAACAGTCATTATATTTCTTGACCTAAAGGCAGCATTCGACTCTGTCGATCGGGAAGTTCTCTGGAGATGCTTGGCTGTAAAGGGAATTCCGAGAAAATATATTGCACTGATTAAGGCACTCTACTCGTACTCATACAGCCAGGTGAGGGCTTACGGCGAGCTGTCATCTGAACTGATGACGACCAGTGGTGTCCGTCAAGGATGCCCATTATCTCCTTTTCTATTCAACTTCATCATAGATGTGTTAATGGACTTAACCCTAGGTGACTTCAGCGACTCAGGGATTGACTTGCTACCGGGGAATAATCTCGTTGACTTGGAATATGCAGACGATATAGTCCTTCTAGGCGAAGACGCTGACAAAATGCAGAGTCTTCTAAACACCTTGAGCCGCAATCTACGAATGTTTGGCATGCGATTCGCTCCCGCCAAATGCAAGATGATGTTACAGGACTGGACTACATCGACGCCTAGTTTAAAAATAGGAAGTGAAGTGGTAGAGCACGTTGACCGCTTCACTTATTTGGGAAGTACCATCAGCCCCAACGGGTTGATCTCTGACGAAATCTCAGCACGAATACAAGGGGCTCGTTTCGCATTTGTTAGTTTACGCCGACTCTGGCGTAGACGAGATGTTCGACTATCGACCAAAGGGCGGGTGTACTGCTCATCAGTCCGCTCCGTCCTCCTTTATGGTTGTGAGACCTGGCCACTGAGAGTGGAAGACATGAAAAGACTAGCTGTCTTTGATCATAGGTGCCTGCGTTCTATTTCCCGTGTAAAGTGGCATAATAAGGTGAGCAACATGGAGGTTAGGCGTAGAGTTCTAGGTAAACAGGGGAAATCAATCGACGAAGTCGTGAAGCTACAAAGACTGAGATGGTTAGGACATGTGTTACGTATGCCAAGCCATCGCCTCCCTCGACGAGCAATGTTAGCGGATATAGGGTCAGGCTGGAAAAAAGCTAGCGGCGGTCAAACAAAAACTTGGCATCAGTCAATGAAATCCACAACAGTTGGTCTAAGCCACGTAGGAAGGTGTAGACTTCCAGGCTGGGGTCCTCGGGACGGTAAAAATCTATGGTTGGAAACAATTGGTGACATGGCTCAAAATCGTTCTCAGTGGCGCAGATGCATCCACTCCTTGTGACTTATGATCTCCAATGAAACTGTTTTGTATTTCTTTATTACTCCTTTGTCTCACACCTCTGCTCACTGTTTCTATTATGCTTTTCTTGTACTTTCTTCTCTTGCTTCGCGTGCTACACGGAATGTGGCGACTTGAACTTCCGCACATTTGTGCAAAGTTCTATGTCGAAAACAGACAGACTATTAGTTAATTGATGTTTTGATGACCATTCAATCTCTTGATTTCACCCACTCTGCCAATACCTAAAACTGATAGAGTAAAATAACCAATTAATTGACAAAAAAGACTTTTGATGTAGAAAACGATGCATCAGTGTAGAGCCAACCAGCCAGCCGATGATGAGGAACTAATTGAAGTAAAGGAATGCATGGTTTCTTCGTCCAATCTGTTGGTTTCTCCTAAATATTTATCTATCTTAAACACCATAATATACATATTATCTTTTGCCTTTTTTAGTGAAAAATGTGATGCCTTACGTCAAGAGGTGTCTAAACGTAGAGCTCACGAAGTCGCTCGTGACAGACTTATTCAAATCGAGATGAAAAGACAAGAGAAACTCATGGAGAAACAACAGAATGACTATTTAAATGAATTGGTGCAGTCTAGTGGAAAGAATTTTTCAGAGGAGGCCAACAAAATAACCGTTATAGAGGAGAGAAAGTAACTTACTCAAAGCCGTTTTGTTTCTTTATGATGATTTTTTTCTCGTCTCTATATAGAAAACTTGCCAGCTTTTTAAGACAACAGATAGAAGGAAAAGAAAAAGAGAAGAGTTTGACGAAAGAAGAGAAGCTGAACCAATCAAAAGCCCTGGTAATTTAAATTTATCCCAACATTGTTATTTTTGCCCACTGACATACTTACAGATAAGATAAATTCTATCCCGCCATACTGGATGACAGTCACGTTAAATTGTCTGTACGGCTAAACAGCCACGAGTTGACTACAAAACCGGATGCTACTGGTTATCGTATAACTGATATTTTACTAATCTGGATTTTATAAACCATAATCTATCAGAGTGACATTCACAGTGGAAAATGTTATTAAGGTAGAAGTGATTGAATGATATTTTTAACCAGAAAACTTATTCTGGGAAAAGTATTCACCGAATTATTTTGATTTGACACTAGTAACTAGTGTGATGTGTCTGGTCCTCTCTTTGGTGCAGAGTGAATTCTATCAGTCAGGTTTTGAAATGTGGCCACTATTCTAGGCAACTCGCCATCACCTCCAACTACCTAATATCATGAAATCAATGTGCACAAAAGAAAGGACTAGACACGTCACACTAGTTACTAGTGTCCAAAGAAAATGCACACTACAGTCCTACAGGAGGTCAATCGCGAGCCCGAATAGCTCAATGGTAACGTCTCTGACCACAGCACCGGGTTCGAGTCTCAAAAGGGACATGAGTTCCTTCAGTGTTGCAGATATGCCTTGCTGACTGACTGACTGGTGAGTGCAAACTAGCACGAAACCTAGGTCCAAGGCTTCCTGGCGATTCCCTCCAACCATATAATATCAACGAATTATGCTGAGTAACTTTAGTGTCATAAACTGATCGAATTTCGTGAAACATATTTAAAGTCCTGACATGATTTTCACTCACATGGTTCAACGTATGCGATCAGTCTAATGAAAAAAAACATCCCTATTGAATGGTATTCACTTGAGAGTATGGCTGGCGTCTCAAAAGTAGTGACTGTCCATCGACTTCAGTCGTTCCACTTACTTGAAATATAGCTGAGTTGGGTAGGGGGAGAATGTACTTCAGAGAAACTAGATATACAAACCAGAGAGTCTTCAGATTATCCAGTTCTTTGCGGGCTTTCATCTACGAACCATTTTGGTAAATCGGTTTTATTACCATGAGAAATGGCAGTGTAAAGTTGGAGACTTGAGGAGACCGGCTGTCTATAACTACAGGTGTTTGCATCCTATCTACCATATCAAGTGGTATAATGTAGTAACTAATACCAAAGTTATGTACAGAGTGTTAGATAAGGAGCGAGGGGGGAATTCAGTCGATGAGGTTGTGAAGATGCACTGACTGAAATGACTGGAATACACACTAAGTATGCTAAATGACCGCCTTCCTCGTTAAGAAATGTTAGCAGACATATTATTAAGTTGGAAGAAGGTTGGGACGGTCAAATCAAAACTGGTTTGAACTACGAAGGAAGGAAGGTGTAAACTACGTAGCTTTGGTCATCGAGGGCCTGAAACCCAAAGATCAGATATTGTGAGTGAAAATCTTTTTTACGATAACGCAGATGCATTCACTCTTTATGATTTATGTTTATTGAATTCTCATTATTCTCCAAGTAATTATTCCTTCTGCTTTAAACTTTTGTTTGTTTAAGTTTCTTTGTATCTGAAGTTTTCCTTCACCTGAATGTGTACTTTGTAAAGTGTGGCTACTTAAAATGCTTCACTACTGTGGACAGTTCTAGACTAAGATTTCAGTTTAATTCACTTCTATCTGATGGTTAATGAAATACGGAAAGTAATGAATATTCGTTCTTGTTATCGGGATTTGGATTTCAAAGTAGGGTCGTTGAAATTTATGGTAAATACTGGCAGTAATCCGAAGGGCGTTGTTCTTCTGCCTGCTTTCACTTCCATCAGTATGCTATCATCTTATCATGAGAGCAATGACATCTCACCAGGGTTCAGTTCCCAACCTTCATTATATGACCTATGTAATAAGCTGGAGGATGGTAACTCTTTGACTGATCGTATCTGCCGTAATATTTAGGTATTCAAATAATAATTATTATTGTTTCCTTTAGTTCCTAGAGGAACATAGGGCTTCAACCGAACGTCCCCATTAAGTTCGGTTCTCTGATAACGTTTTCATCGCATGGCTCCAAGTCTGCGCACTTGCTTTCATCTTCTCTTCACATGACCTCATCCATGTCACCCTCGCACTGACCACCAACTCGCTGCTTCGCGTTCGGGTTGCACTTGAGGCCATCTACAAAATAAATTATACCAATTGTGAAAACACTACATTGCCAGAGTGGATGTCCCGTTCGTCTTCGTATCCATGATCATCAACTAGCCGTCAAAAGATATGACATCCACTCCCTCATATTGCCTCACTACATTCAGACAACCATGGATATCAGTTCGACTGGGACAACCAGCGTTCAAATATTAGACAGAGGAAACACCAAAAATGCTAAAGAATTTTTAAAACCCTGGTATTCCTGTGAAACGTTAATCATTACACACATCGAGGTAGACAAAATTTCCCAACCGATAAGAAAGAAACCTGACACAAAACAAGTCAGAGTTCAAGCCAAGGAAACAATCAGTTCCCATACAAGTAGCCAGGAGGGATGACTAATAGACTCTTGGAGAAATCTAAAAGCTCACTTCAAATTGAAGTATGCGCTGACAATGTTGTCTAGTAGGGGGATGAAAGCTTCGCAAATTAACTATCCAGTTCAGAGAACACAACCACATCAAAATCATCCACTTGAGCTACAAATCTTCTCCATCATATCTGATTCTGTTTTCACTTAGACTAATTATCTTTTTTTCTCTCTATAGTACTCGCCAACTTTTGGAGAACACTTATCTAAGCTGAAAACCCCTCCCCCAAAAGAAATGGTGAATTTTTTAAAAAGTGAGGAAGGAATTATTAAATGCAGTTAAGCGACTGCACAGACTAAGACCCCTTTAACCTCTATCACCCTTGAAGTCTGCCTTCCTGCCAGACAGATAAGCAGATAATAAATTTCAGTGTATCAGACAGAACACATCTTACTTCTAACGAATTAAACTGCTCGTATCTAGTCGTTGAATTAAGCGAAAATATGTGAGCTTTATCTCATTTTCCTTTGTTTTATCAGGAAGAATTCAATAAACTTTTAAAGCAAGAGAAACAAGAAGAAATTGAAAAGAAAAAACTGAAGATGCTGAAAACCAGATCAGATTTGGACAAGTGTTTACAGGATAAACTGCAAAGGAAGGCAGAAGAACAAAGCCTGAAATCTGAATTAGACGGTCTCTTTGCTTCTTTAATTCAACAAGCAGGTGATGAAGAAGATTCTGGACAGAAGAAATATAAGGTGGGTGGGTGTATGGGTTTGCCCATGTTTCTGAAGCAAAATCCGCGGAAGTGATATAATAATAATAAAATTATTAGGTATACTAGGTGTGTTCATGTACCCGGAATTCTTTGAGTAGTCAACTGATTGATGCACAAGCATATTTCCATCATGTAGTGCTCTCCAACTCAGTTTAACCAGGGTAACTGAGGTTTGTTGAAATGGCAGAAGTTGATGAAGGCAGAATAAAGAAGAATAAACATGGTTTTGGTTGCAATCCGACAGTTTGAATCGATTCATCAGTGAGGATTTTATAAATTAGCACTGGGAATATCACAGAATCTCGACCTTGGAGAGCACACTCAAACATGACAAGCAGTGGAAATAATTACATGTTAATGTTCAGGCCACTTTCTACACTTGGCGATGTTAGAGTTCTTAGGAATTTCACGGTTAATATAACAGGTGTACTCCACACAATTTCACGGGGGAGTGGGTTGGCACGTGTAGTGCTGTTCCTATAACAATATTCGATTGATAAATGCGCTACTTTGAGCTGTTTGTCAGATTCTACTACATTTTCTTGCTTCTGCAGTGGGTGAATTAAAGCATACCCAGTTTGATAGGAACTTGCGCCCTGTTGTGAATACAATTACCCCACATGAAATAATCCAATGAATGTTTAAAAGGAAACCAAACTTGGTATGGTATAGTAGTTGAAAATTCCTGCGAAACTATCTTAAACCCACAGCTAAACGAGTCTAAAATGTATTGAGAACTAAATTTTTTAGGCCTTGAATGTAGCACATTCGATATCTACATTAGAATATGTTTACATTTTTTTCAACAAACTGACAGCGTAATTATCCATGGAAAGTCACTTTTACGTGTTGTGCATTTTCGCCTTACGATTATTTTGAAATGTAGTAGCTGTGACTTGTTTTATGGTTCATCGAAAATGCAAAACTTTGATAGCAAATATCACGTATTAGTTTGTTTATTAGATGTATCACACACAGTGAGTGAAACAGTATTATTTACTGGATGACACAGTTTAAAACAAAATTTAATATTGTTCATAATAATTTCATCAATTATAATCACATGACTTCGAGACTTGATTTTTGTAGTTTTCTTTGTTCTCTCCTATTTGTCATCGTTGGGGTAGCAGAATTTCAAGATGTCTGGTTGGACAGATGGTGAATCATTCCTGATACACTTATTCTCTCTGAGTTGATTCGAGAAACAAAGCTTCTGTTATCAATCTCTTCCTCCATTCACCCTGTGACATTAGATTAGATTTTAAGACTGTCACCTTATCCCATCCATCCTAGATTGTATGTTTGTGTGTACATGCATGTAGTGAGTCAGCGGTATACCTGAACTATTCTTTAGATTTCTTATCTTCCTAGGTTCAACTGATGTAGATTTTGATAGGTGTTTGGGCTCTGCTAGTCTGACTGACTGACCCCGCTCCACTACTCTAAATTATATATTTGATGTGACAATCATTGCTGCAGAGTACTAGATAAACTGAATTGTTTGGTTTAACTGGTTGTTCCACAGGATCTTTTGACCGACAAAGCATGTTTCTAATTGAGTTTCTGGGTAATTGAATGCCAGCCATTTGTATTACTGCCAGCATTGTTAAGAATTCTCCACAAGGTGTCTGAGGTTCCTTCTTTGTATGTAAGTACTACCGATGGTTTCGATTCCCTATTGCTGGTGTTGTCATTATCCCGTGCATGTTTGACATACATGTCATTATTATTATTATTATCACTATCGCTATCATCATTATTTATTTTATTTTTACATTTCTCTACATACTTTCCGACTAATTAATCAGGGTATTTACTAAGCTTTAAGGCTTCTTTTATGTGTATCACTTCCTGCCTTAGATTTTCCTTGGTACTACTTAGTTTTTGTGCTCTGTTATTTAAACATTTCACTAATCCTATTTTTACTAACATAGGATGGGATGATCTGAAGTCCAAGTATCTGTTTGAAAGTATGGGTTTCCTGCAAACACTAGTGTCTAACTTCCCATCTTCTTTCCTTTTTACGTTGCAATTTAACATTGGCACCTCCTCTTCCTGACTTTCCAATTCATAAGTGAATTGAATTGCCTCTACCTTCGAGTTGATGTGTTCGAAAAATCTATCTATATCCTGATATCTGGAAACTTCTACTACCCCAACAATGACAAATAGTAGAGAACAAAGAAAACTATAAATCTCAAGTTTCGAAGTCGCGTGATTATAATTTGCGATATGATTATTAACCGCAATAAATTTTGTTCGAAACTTCATCCAGTAAATAATAATACTGTTTCTGTGACTGTGATACATTTAATAAACAATCTAATATGGAATTACTTACTAGTGCAGTGCCCAAATTTTACACATATATACAGATATAACTTACTCAGAGCTTATGTTTTTCTGTTGAAAACGGTGAGTGTGAACTTACTCTGAATGCCTACATATATATGTCTTAGCTACGAAGCGATAATTGTTCAGTTTACTGTCTAAGTTTCTGACGAACGTCCTGCATAAAAATTATTCACTACTAGGCAATAATTCATTGTGCATATCAGTATAATGTCTAAAGTATGTATGGTATAGTCATTTGCTGCACTGATAGATTTTCCAAGGTACAGAATATCAGTGAGCTGGAATTGAGTAGACAGTAGCTTTGAACTACATCTGATTTCATAGAGTGGTTGATCATTTCGTCATTCAACAACTTTCGAAGTTTCACGAAAACGCAGCCTCTCCCTAAAAGGAATAATACACTGCATTTATGAAATTGAGCAGTGATCTAAATTCTAACCCAATGGTTGCTTGATATTTTAGTAACGAATCTACAGTTTGTAAGTACAATGTATGGTCAAAATCCGGAATACTTTAATGTTGTATTGTTTGACTACTTATAATTACTAAGTAACATGATTAGTTTGACAAAAGATTGATCAGTGAACATTTGTATGTGAAGCTCAGAACCATGTTCTAATTGGGATAATATGCATTAAATTCAATTTCTAGGCTGATTTGAAGAAAGAGACATTACAATATCTGGAGTATGTTCGTAAAATGAAAGAGGTAGAAAAAGAGTATGAAAAAGAAATAAACAGGATAGTTGATGAACATATTGCTAAACAGCATAAACTTATGCATGATAAAGAACAGAAAATTAGAACAGCTCGAGAGAATTTAAGAAATGAAGTGACTGAAGTATGCAGACAACAAATAATGGAGAAAAGTAAGTTGAACACTTTCATAATATCTCTTCTGTTAGTTATTGTTTGCCATTTTTATATTAGGTAGCTTGTTCAAAATTTCTGAAATTATTTCACAATAATAGAGATAAAGTTAGTTGAAATCTGAAAGTATCCCTCAATTTTTCACACATATAAACACTCATTATTAGACGGCATCCTATTGACTTCTGAGTTAGGTAAAGGAACCGGGTGAGTTGGCCATGATAGACTGTGAAATAGAACATAAACAAGATGGTGGGCGTTCAGATACCAGCACACATAAGAAACCGACACACACACACACTAATAAATATTTAGATTTTAATTCATCTCATCCAGAATCGGTAAAGATAAGTTTCATTAAATGTCGATATAATGGAGCCAAAAGGCTAAATAGTAAGCCAGAAGATTTAAATAATGAAATCAAACAAATAAAGGAATAACTACTCACCAGAATCTGTTCAAAAAACATGCAGAACCATAAAAATTACGACTAGCAATAAAAATGACCAAAATAATCTAGAATTCAAAGCCTCTGTAGTACTGCCGTATAAAAACGAAACGTCAGAGGTCTTACGTAGGATTCTATCCTTCTATCCTTATCATCTGAATCTGAATCTGGATTCTCAAGGACGCTGGAATTCGGGTGACATTTGAACCAATCAACCTACCTTCTTGGGGTTAAACTTTGTCGGCTCAAGAACACACCCGACAGGACCAATTAGGAAAGAGAATATAATTTACTAAGCACCACGTAATGACTGTGAGGTCAATTGCATAATAATAATAATTTGATTTATTCCAAAACAGTACTTGTGATACAGAATGGAATTCTCAACATTTTACTACAGTATTACATCCATAGTTTGGTTTGTAAGGGTTAGTTATGTTTTTACGAGTTGATCACGGACTGATATCAGTTAGAGAACCAGTGAAAAGCATGGAGTGCTGGACAGCTGCTGTTTCATCCTAGTTTGGGAATCATCGCCAGTACGCCAACCATTGTTGTTGGTGGGACATCCATCCACACACGTGACATCTAATTGGACCTCACTGGTTACGACTTCTCACTAGAACTCAGGAAACTCCAACCTGTAGCAGGTCACTAGCGAGCATCAGATTAACTTTCTATAGTTTGGTTTGTAAGGATTGGGGTCGCGCTAAATCACGAATTGGTAGAAGTTAGAATTCACAAGCCGTTGAATCAGGTCCCAGTGGCTGAATGGTATACGAGCTTGCCTTGTAACCGGAAGGTCCTGGGTTTGAATCCCAGTTGGTGCGTACTGGCGATGATTCCCAAACTAGGATGAAACAGAAGCTGTCCAGTACTCCCTGGTTTTCAATGGTTCTCTAATTGATTTCAATCCGTGATCAACTCGTAAAAGTATTACATCCAGTCAGTACATTATCAATAAATAAAATTCTACATAGATTATAGGTAATCTCAGTTCATTATGACAACATATTAGCATTTCGGTAGCAAAGCCAAAATTAAACAGTGTTTGAAGGTGGTAGAAAAGTAGATACTAGCATATTTACTGGCGTAAGCGGTAACAAAAGGTTGAGATATATACGGAGTGTGAAAGAATGAAGAAGAATGTTTAGGTGGAGTTTGTAAGGAATAGAGAAATAAAACAGCACATAACAAAAACCAAAAAAGAGAGGGAGAGAAAAGGAAAAGAAATAAACAAAACGTTGTAACTATAAATGATATGAGTTGGAAAGACGAAATCCATCAAAATGGTACTAAAAAGGTTACCTTTTAGTAAATTTAATCGATGTGGGAATGTATGACGCATAAGCTTCATAATCAAATGGTTTATTTTGTGACAGGTAAAGATATGAACTGACACAGGTGTACGATAAGTTGTAACTGATTGAATTGCTTCAGCAAACTTTAGTACATGAATGGTCTCTTCATACTCTTCTGGTGCCTGATGAACGCAAACAAGCACTGCATTACGTCTGCCACCTTCAAAGAAGTTTTTAAACAAATACGTTAATCGAGCATCGCTATAGGGAACAACACGTGCATATCCACTGGGGATATTAAAAGTTCCAGGATTTTTACTTCCATTTGTTTGCATATCACGTAAGGCTGTCATACATTTCCAAAGATTCATAACGGAATTGTTAATTTTGGATGCTTCTTCCAGGCGATTTCCTTGTGTTCCAGTACGACTACTTCGTTATGCACCAGCAAGGTCGGCAAGGCACAACTGAATGATGACAACAGACCCTTTGTCCTGGACAGCCTCGTGATATCTCACATCATAATCAGTTTGAACCAACTGAATGTTGGAAACACAATGAATTCGACTGGATTCGACGTTAAGGGCCGTCTGACCTATCCGACGGCATTTCTGAGTTGAGCTAAAGACATCTAGAGCATCTCCGACTGACTTAACCTCTACCTTTACTCCCTCACGGATGTACACACTTCTCCGAGAGTCTTCGCACAGTATTCGAGTTGTTAAATTCCTTCCAGGGAGATCCCATATGTCTTGCAACAAATCACAAACTTCAATAATAGACACAAATACAGCAGAGGTAATTTTCACAGGGACGTCTACAAATGACGACACATAAGTCTTCTCAAATTTGTCTACACATTTCACATGAGACCTTAACAATCGTGAACGCCGCTGTAAGTCAAGACGGTGACAATCGATAAGTGCATCTGCTTCTGAGCGAACAGTATAACCATGTATACTGTCTGGCGTTATCGTTTGACACTCTCCAATAGAATTAAAGATAACATTCAATGAATGGGGTAAAATTCCAGGATTTTTTAAAGAGCCTTTCACTGAGTAGGTTTTCCCACTTCCAGTTACTCCATATGTAAACAATAAGTCATTTCTCCCCTGGAGAACATCTGCAACAATCGGAAGCCCAACCTCTCTGGAATACACTCTCTGTTGTACAGTGTCAGGTGGCGAGACTAAAGTGAATATATGTAAAATCTACACAGAAGATGAATGGTTAGTCTGAAACCATACCTCTCTCTCTGTACCAGATCGACTATCCGCTGACTTTATAGCTTTCTCATCACGAAACTCAATGCATGGCATACCTCCAGAAAGAAAGTTTTTCAGACGCACATTTTAAATATCACGCTCATTTAGTGCAATGGCGAGTCGTACAAATAAACGTACAAACTGTTTTTCTAGGTATATGATATGTTGTAAATTACTGTTGTGGTACAATTTTATGATTGATGTGTCTGCGAAATTGGATGGCATAAAACCACGTCTTCTTACATTTTAACATATCGGTGGTGAATGTGAACTGGTGTCTCCAATATACACTACACCGAGAATAAATATTGTTATTATTATTATTATTATCAAAAGTGACCACAGGAACGGTTTTTAATTCTAGGCAATAGACTTAGAGGTGACGTAATAATATGGGAAAAATGGATGATTTTTATAGTATATGTCTGATGCTTTCATTGGAAATTTCGGAGTATTATATATATATATATATATATATATATAAAAATTAGTTCCTTTTATGAATTTAGACAAAGCAATAAGAAGTCGTAATTTGTCTGAATCGTTTAATGTCTTTGCCCTACACATTTCGAATAATCTGATCACACACGGAATATATATTAAATTAATAAAGATTTAAGGGGTAAGAAAACAGACTGAGGTCAAGTTAAAAAGGACATATTGAAGGTGAAAAGAACAATGAAGATCACTAATCCAAGTAAGAGGGGTAATAGTGCATCAAAACAGATTTTATGAAGGAAGGCGGTTTAGTGTGATGACGAATTGTTGCCTTGAACGCATAAAGGTGGTTTAAACATCCGAATCGCTAACTACGACTTCCACAAACTTTAGGACACGCCTTCTCTCAAATATGTCTTATACATAGGTTTAAAGGATGTGTTAGCGTCAATTTCATGTCCTGTCTGCAAAATATTTTTTGCAATAGAGGAGCTAGGTCGACTGTCCTCAACCTTAATTGGTTCAGGGGATTCTGTTAGTTTCTGAAGCCATTTAGGAATATGCTTTGAAACCAGCCGTTACTTGCAGAAATCGATGAGTCGATATGTGGCCATATGTACTTTTACATTGGTAAATACAGTGAGATGTAACATCATTTTTCGCATGTTCGTTGAGCTCAGATAGGTATATTGGCTTCACATTCTCAATTATTATGGCATTAGGTGTATAAAAAGTATTTTTTACAGTAGCGTTCAATCTCTGTCTAGTTATCAAGCTCCTATGAATACTCATATAGGACAGCTTGATGTACACATCTTTCTTAGGGGCGAATTGGAGAGGTGGGTCTTGGTGCTCTGACTACTTTATATCTCCTGATGAACTTGTCTGGATAATTGTTATCAACCAGAGTTTGTGTCAACTTTCTTTCTTCTTCATTAAGAGTGTCTTCAGT
The DNA here is from genome assembly GCA_944472135.2 of Trichobilharzia regenti. Taxonomy (NCBI): domain Eukaryota; kingdom Metazoa; phylum Platyhelminthes; class Trematoda; order Strigeidida; family Schistosomatidae; genus Trichobilharzia; species Trichobilharzia regenti. Next base: position 139,768,642 of record OX235270.1, on the reverse strand, counting down.
GCATATTCGTTGGATTCTAATGATGGGGTACCTTACCAAGGCTCTTTTGTAGCGAACAGGGCAGAAATTGTGGTAATTAGGATACTGTCCTGTCCAGGTAGGTTTCTATAAATAGATTGTTTTACTGACCCATCAAGCCGTCGACCAAGCGATATGTGTTGGAAAAATAAACAATTATCTTCCTCTTCTACAGATGTAAGGGATATTTTGTGTGTCATGTAAGTGATATGCTATTCTGAACTTCATTCATTCGATTTAAAATTGAGGTAGCAGAACAGGACTTATCACTGGTGATTATAATGTTATCGACACATTTTCTTTAGAGTGATGCATTTTCAATTAAGCCTTTTGGTAAACATTCAGTATACGAAGTATAGATAACTCCTGAAAGAGGCCCCCAATGGACTTCCCATAGTGACATCATCGACCTGGCGGGAACAGTCGCCTTCAAACATAAACCTAACATTGCTAGTGCATAGAAGTAATGAGTCCCTTAAATGCAATATAAGGGACGGGATGAAAAAATTGTTATTAGAAATGTAATCTCACATAATTTCAACTGTTTTGAGCAAAGCCACATTAGTAAATAACGAGTTTACATCAAAAGAATGGATATTCGTATTCATAATATTAATAACATGAAGAAAATTAACCTATATATATATATATATATATATATATATATATAAACAAAATGTATCTCCTTGGCACAATTGGGAATGATTGTTGGTTAATTCAAAGAGGATTTTGAAAAATTTCCCTTCACAATGGCGGTTGTGCTGAAGATGTCATCTAGATGTATATTGGAAACTTCGCAAGTAAACCACCATACAAGCCATCCCATCAAAATACTTGTGATGTTCTAGATAAACTTCCTGAGAGTGTTATTTACCGCCTAGTGTTTCCACTAAGGACATATTATCCAGCCATATATGGACAACTTATTACGAATCACGTTTTTGTCCCGCATATTATGAAGAGAGAGAGAGAGAGGGATAAAACACTCTGGATATTTGAATCATTCTTGCCCTTTTTATTTCCTCCTCTTTTCACTAGAGAGAAGACACGATGAAGCGAAAACAGAACGCAATAATGAAGCTAAGAAACTCAGTGAATTAACTGAACAGATAAAAATAGACTCTGAAAATGAACTGCATCAAAGGCGTCAAAATATCGAAACATATCGTGAAGCACTGAAACAACAGATTGCTGATCAACGACTACGATACAACCAACTGCTAGCTGATAGACAGCGTGAATCCGAGGAACATAGGAAAGCGGAGGCTGAAATCACTGAGCTTATGAATCAAATAGTCCATTCCAATGAAAGTGATTATAACAGGCATCCATGGCAGAAACTTTCAGCAAATAACCATTCAGATATACCAGTGTGGGATGGTACACTCACAATCTCTAAATTCGCCAGTGCAAGATACTGAATTAGGCCTAGAAAATTACTGTAAAAATATTTTTTTCTAATATCCTGATTGTTGTTACCATTGGTGGCGAATGCAGAATCATGTGTTATTTTGTATAGGTGAATTCATAGAAATGGTTTATTCAAGATATGCTATGAACAAAATTACAAAATAGAAATTATTCATGAATTGTCTCTTTTACTTAATTGTAACCCTTCCTAAGTTTACGTTAAATTCACATAGAAAGATTTTCTCGAAACCACAGCTTCTCATCTGAAAGTTAAGTAAGAACTGTCTTCTCTATGGATAGTGATATACATAGGCAGAGATAACATAAAACACGAAAAGCATTTCTCACTGGCTGCTGCAAACTGTCATCAGCAGCTGCCTTCGCTGACTGCATACTGGGTATCAGATGGTTGGTCAGAAATAATTAATTCTGAGAATGAACCAACCAACAACGTTTTGCCCAATAAATATTTTGAAGAAAGTGGAGATGCATCAAACACACGCTGAGAAGGTTGTTAAATGACATCACGAGTTATGCCTCTGGGTGGAACCCGAGTGGAAGATGACGAGTTCGTCTGGGGTCTGTTGATGACATAGATGAGATCGTGTGAGGATGAGGTGAGATCTTCTCTTCAGTACTGTGGCCAGCTGAAAAAGACTGCAGATAATAGGATTAAGTGGAAATGTTCGAATGAAGTACAATGTTCCACTTGGAACCTAAACTGTCAGCCATTGTGATTTTCACTTTGATAATAAAGTCATAACCTGTGAACAGACTTTCTGTTTATCCTTTTAATTATCTAGGCACCTTATAAATGCCTCATAGATATTAGCTGAAAACTAAGAACACTTACAAAATAAATACTTATATATGTAACTGATGTGCATGCAAATGTTCCAAACACTAGTAATTTGTCCTATTGAAATGAAACAGCTTTTTCAAAAGTTTAGTATGATTTTCATATTTTAAGGTGCAGTGCTTTATTCTATAACTTCGTGTTTTGAGTAAACACATCTTACCTTTCTATTAGCCGTAAATTATAAGATGTAGGCACATTTTTCTGTTTAATATTCCCTTTCAGTTTTTGTCTCCTACAGCAAACCGTTATACTGAATTTCACGTTCTAAAAGTGTGGCTGGCGTATAAAATTTTCAAATCGTAATTAAATGTAGTTAGCCTTGCAGTGTGCTTATTTCTATCGTTAAAACTAAAATCTAATGTGAATCAGGTGTGCATGTATAGTGCTAATTATTATTATTACTCCCTTGCATCAAAAAACATCTCCATTTTGTACTATTTGCTGCCATCCTCCTCAGATGGGTCCAAGATTGCCCAGACTCTCTCATCTCTCCTTCACATGACCTTCTGTATGTCATTCTCGCACTGACGACCCACTCGTCGTATCTCATTTGAATTCCACTCGAGTGATGGCCTCCACTGCGCCCGATGTCATTTGATAGCCTCCACTGCGCCCGATATTATTTGACAGCCTCCACTGCGCCCGATATCATTTGACAGCCTCCACTGCGCCCGATATCATTTGACAGCCTCCACTGCGCCCGATGTCATTTGACAGCCTCCACTGCGCCCGATATCATTTGACAGCCTCCACTGCGCCCGATGTCATTTGACAGCCTCCACTGCGCCCGATGTCATTTGACAGCCTCCACTGCGCCCGATATCATTTGACAGCCTCCACTGCGCCCGATGTCATTTGACAGCCTCCACTGCGCCCGATATCATTTGACAGCCTCCACTGCGCCCGATGTCATTTGACAGCCTCCACTGCGCCCAATGTCATTTGATAGCCTCCACTGCGCCCGATATCATTTGACAGCCTCCACTGCGCCCGATGTCATTTGACAGCCTCCACAGAATACGTCCGATGCGTCTCCATTTATTCCTATATATCTGTTGAGCGATCGGCTCTTGCCTGTTGGTTTGTTCTCAGCCAGCCGGCCAGTTGATCTTTAATATGGAACCAGCAAAGTTGGCGGCTGATGATAAAAGTCAGCGACCTGTTGAAAATCCTCTTAGTGGCATGCCAATACTTGTATTTATTTAGAAAACACCGGGTTAACAGTCTGGATGTAACTTTCTGAGATCAGCAGAAAGGACAATATGGCCTTAGAAGCATTTAAAAAAGAACCAATTGCAGGTCCTGAACCCAATTATAGGACGAAGCTACCCGTTGAAGAAATAATTTTAGCAATTCATTTATACCTCACTACCATCTTTTTGATAAATCACATAGTGTTATGCAGTAATAATAACTAATGACGTTTTCAGCACAAACTACTGTTCATAATCATATTCCTCATATGATTTTATACTTATATCAATAAACTGTTCTTGTGGAGAGAATCCACAGATAGAACAACTCGGAAAACCCACCGTCGCATTCTTGAACACTGTCCAACGTGGTTAGGTGAAGTTGTCAGATTAGTACGGAGTATCATATTGGCACACCTTGTAGATACGGATCACAAGACTGATCACAATACAGGCTTTACACTTCATTACAAGGTGCCACCTCAACTCCCTAAGCTCATACTCTTCCAATTGCTAAGTACAGCTGAGACAGTTGCTACAAGAGGTTTTCAGCCCAGTTTCTGTGTTCAGAAAAAGTTTGTTCAATCTCCGTTCCTCTGACGGCCTTCGAACGCAACCTAGAATAGTTATCTCTCCTGGTGACACGGGATAGCTGTAAATGTTATTCTTACTTGTACTGTTAACTTTATTGTCAATATCACACTGTTCTATAGCTGCGTGTTTTAATCTTAGTTTTACGATCTGTCATTATTCTACCTACATTCTACTTGTATTTGATTCTACCATGCCACATTGTTTCAAATTTCTCAAAAGACAGTTTCAGCGAAGAAAATTTTCTTTTCTACGAAGTCATCAACTAGGAGGCTGTGCATTCGTGTGGAAAAGTTTCACTATAATTTCCGATCAAGGGTCAAATTAAGAAAATTACAATTAGGAATTAAAACGCCATAATAAACATGGGGAGGGGGAAAGGGTGAAACTCAAACAAAGTAGCATCATAATTACTGAGAGAAGATTGACATATTGTGGAATTAGGGGTTATAAATATAGAAATAACGAAATAGACAGGAAGTTCGGATATGAAAATATGGTAGTGTAAACAAGGATTAAAAAACAAACTTAAAAATAACATGAATAAACAGGAAGTTTGGATACGAAAGGTAATGGGATGGTCATTACTAAAAGAATTACCTATGTTATGATGGCCATGGCAGGGACAAGGGTTGGACATATTTCTTTTGGATACATAGCGTGGGTTTGAGCCTTTGGATAGCTGGTGCCTCGGCTGTGCCCAGATGTCTTAATTTTAATTCCTTTGATAGGTTTGTATGTTATTTTGAAGGATTTCTCGAATGGCACTGAATTGACCAGATGTTGTGTCACTGAACTATATACCCGTTTTCGTTCTCCTTTTACTAGCCAGGCTGGATAGTGTTCACAAGCGAATTTTTCAAGTTGGCGCTTGGTACGGCTGATGTACTCAACTCTCCAAGAGCAAGTAAACTGATTTATGCACGTCGAAATGGCCCAGAGCGGCAGCTTATCTTTCGGGTTCTGGCTGAACAGTTTCTTGCAGTAAAACGTCAGTCGTAGGCTGGCAGCGAAGTACGCTTTCCTAAGAGGTTTTTGAAGATGCGTTTATGAAGGATTTCTGCTCCAGTGTCACCTTAGAATTCTAGATTAAGCATAAGTATCTTCAATTTTCTTCGCCTAATATTTTATTACATAAATATAAGCCCCAGTGCGAATTAACCTCATAAACACGTGTTTGCTCACTTAAATCGTCTTCTATATTTGTCTTTTTTGAGTAGTTCTAATCATACATATTAATGCGAAATAACAGAACGTTTGTAAACTAACAAACAGCTAGCATTCGATGTGTTTAAACCGACTCAGCTGATAGATAGTATTTGATGCGAGAGACAAAGAGGTGACAAGAAATCAATGAAATCCTGTTTAAATTAGACTCAATCACATGACATTTTAAGTCTCATGTTCGACACACTGGCAGACACTGAGAATAATTCAGTGCATTATTATGATCAGTATAATCATGTACCGAAATTAAAATTACTAGTTGTGCCGTATAACAGTCAAGCCGAGCACGATGGCATTATATACACAGAAAGTGATGTATTTCATCAAATAAAATCTTTCAATGTACAATTTTGCCATTCGCAAAGGTTAGAAAATGGACATATTGAACCCGCTGAAAATAAATGTACAACACTCAACGCAAGCTCAACTTTCACAGAGAATAATCAGCAAACTAACCCACTAGCCATAATTAATGAGCAAGAGAAGCTTTTATTCACAATACCAGTCATAATTAATTTTAATAAAAATTTAAACAATGTCTGTGAAAGTATCATAGAGGAAGGCTGTGATGAGTGTTCAGAAATCCGGCCGAATGAATTATTTTATATGCTGACAAAACTAAGCAGCTTGTCAAATAGTTTTGGCAGTACAAATTCGATATCAGTAAATATAGAAATACACGACAATGTCAGTGAGACGAATCAAGTGTTCAGTGTCATGCGTCACTACCAGTTATACAGAGAAGTACAAAGGGCTTTACACTTATTACAGGAATTTTCAGGTAATACAAAAGATTGTTATTATCATTGCCGTTACTTTTCTAATAGTACAAATAAAGCGAATGTTGTATAGATTGTGGACTAAAAGAGAGTGCCAGATAGATTTATTCCTCTCTATTCATTGATTTACTGTGTAACACTTCCATTTTACTAGCAACCTAAAGGACTGATAATAACTGAATGAGTGGTTACATTGGAAAACTAATATGTACGCGGTTAGGACACTCACCGACAATGCACATGGTACGTGGTTTGATCCCTGGCCGACGTACAGCTGATCTTAATGGTAGGCATACGGATATCACATGCTGAAAATTCCGCGGTTCCACCAAAAATACTGAATGGAGTCAAGCTTTAAGATAAAACAGGCCGTACAATTAAGCACATTTCTCCTCGAACTTCCAAACATCACCCTGTGTGGTTGGTTAAGTAAAGGACAAACAAAATCTTTTTGTAGCGCTATTCTATTTCATGTTGCGGTTACAGAACACAAGATTGACGTTAACCATGCTTTCAGAGTCATTTGCCACATAGCAACAAATCTCAAGTTTGCCTTAACAGTTCATCTACTACATAATGCTGGGGCTGTCGGGATCCACATTAAGAAGCTTAATTTGTGAGTCCAAAAGAAGTTGGTTGGTTCAGACATTATCCTTACCTTGGCCATCTAGGTTTGAATGATCCTCAGTTTTTGTAGAAATTTCCTTAATTTTAGTTGATATTCTATTTGCTACTATATCTTTATTATTATTATTTAAGCATCTTTAATGAACTGTAATTCCATTGTGATCTTACTTTACAAAGAAGAAATCTGTTGATTGGCAGACACTTTATCATTACTGGTCATCTTTACTTTAGAAACTTCATACATTTCTTCCCAGCATATGCCAGTTTACGTCTTCTCTGGCGTAGACGTGATATCCGACTGGCTGTTGACCAAAGGGTGGGCGTACCGTCCATCAGTCCGCTCCATCCTCCTTTAAGGCTGGCTAAGAGACCTGGCCATTGAGAGAGAGAGAGAGAGAGAGGTTGCAGATATGAAACACCTGGCCACCTGTCTTTGATCACAGGTGCCTGCGCTCTATCTCCCGTGTGGGCTGGTATAATGAGGTGAGCAATATTGAGGTTAGGCGTCGGGTGAGTGCTAGGTAAGGAGGAGGGGAAATCAATAGACGAGGCTATGAAATTACATCTACTGAAAGAGATAGTTAGGACATGTGTTACGTTTGCCTAGTCCTTGCCTTCCTCGACCGACGGCCAACGTTAGCTGACATAGGATTGGTCAGGCTGGAAAAGAGCTAGCCAGTGGTGGTAAAACCAAAACATGGCCCCACCAGTCAATGAAATCCACAACAGTCAGTTTATGTCAGCCAGCCACATAGGAAAGTGTAGACTTCCTGACTGGTTGGGGTCCTCGGGACGGTAAACACCAATGATTGGAAACAGTTGGTGTTATGGCCGGCTCAAAGACATCGTTCTCAATGGCTGGCGCAGATGCACCCACTCCTTGTGACTTATGATTTCCAATGAAACTATATTGTTCTTGGTTATTACTATTCCTTTGTCCCACACCTCTGTTTACTGTCTCTATTATGAATTTCTTCTACTTTTTTCTCTTGTCTTATGTGCTACAAGTAGGTAGTGTGGTGACTTGAGCTGGTGCACATCGGTGCAAAGTTCTATGTCGGAAAGAGACAGACAGAGAGACAGTAATAAACTTGAACAAAGCAAGAATGAGGATTCTCAATCTAAACAATACGAAAATATAAATTAAACTTGAGAGCTGAACATACTTTTTCCACAACGACAAGTAGTATGTAATTGGTGAGAACTAAGAGTAACATTAGTCCAAAATGATGTAGGTTGTAAAATAATTAAATGTGAAAAGGATCTGCTGTTTATAGAGTAATGAGATTAGTATGTTTGGAAACAAAAAAGCGGAGTTTCATGATTTCATCATGAGCTGACATTAGTTAGAGAACCATTGGAAAACCTGCAGGGAGTACTGGACAACTGTTTCGTCCTAGTTTGGGACTCTTCATCAGTACGCACCCACCGGGATTCGAACCCAGGACCTTACGGTTACAAGGTGAGCTCGTGTACCATTAAGCCACTGGGACCCGCTCAGATGTTCCTTGAATTCTAACTTCTGCCAATTCACAAGAAGGCGGAGTGTTCAACAAAATACTTGACTAGAAACAAAGTCCAACTAAGAAAATTACTTAACTTACAGAAAATGTCTTCGTAAAATAGCGAAAAGAAAACGGGGTGAGATCGTAGAGTGACACATTTTTAGATGAAAGAATTAAATTTCCCTACACAGGACAGAGGATGGCGTAACCGAAAGTTTGTATGCCTTGTTATCGTCAAGATAATGCAAGATTACCAATCATCTATCTATCGGCTTACTCAGATTTGGTTTTAATCGTTTGATGGCGACTGCCTCAACAAAACCTATTCACAAGGTTCATCTGTGTATAAAACCCAGTTCATATCATAATCTTAGTGTGGTATCACTACTTCGCCAAACTATGGATTAGTAGACACAGTTGGAGAACGTATATTCAAATCTTGAATGTAATTTTTATGTTGTGTAATGTTCAGGTTGTAGCCGGTTGAAAAGAATTTGAGCTGCATTCATACATGCAAACTCACTCAGGGACAAGCTCTCTAGGTTAAAGGAACCTGTCGGTTGACCCAGTTAAACAAAATAATATAATTCACCAAATACCTTGCAATGACTATGAGAGAGGTCAACTACAAAGGTCAGTCAAACTAGTAGGTCGGGGGTAGTCAGATAAGCAGAACATAAGAATCTAGCTAAGGTTAGAATGATTGATCCTTGCACTGAAAATGATTCAATGCAAGGACGGACAGGAGAAGGAGACGATGAGCTCAACTTACAAAGCACTGGACAAAGAAGTGAAGAAGAGTGCTAGGAAGGACAAAAGACGATTCTACGACAACCTCGCCAGTGAAGCTGAGAAGGCAGCAGGCAAAAAGGACCTGAGGACACTATATCAGATAACCAAATCTCTATCCGGGAAGAGATCAACACAAGCGAAACCTATAAAAGACAGCCAAGGGAAACTGATTACCAAGGAAGGAAAACAGATTAAACAATGGGCGGATCACTTCAAAAGACTCTTGAACCGACTATCACCTGCAACCCGTCTAGAAATACCAACAACACCGCTCACACAACTGCAAGTTGACACCAATCCTCCAACGAGAGCTGAAGTCTTGAACGCAATCAAGCTTCTGAAAGCTGTAAAAGCAGCTGGACCAGATGGAATACCCCCTGAAGCACTGAAAGCGGACCCAGAGACTACAGCAGACATGCTGACTCCATTATTGCAAAGGGTCTGGAAGGAGGGACAGGTGCCTACTGACTGGAGGAAATGTTACTTCGTGAAACTACAAAAGAAGGGCGACTTAGACTTCACTTTGTAAGAATTGGCGAGGAATCATGCTCCTGTCGACGCCAAGTGAAATCCTGAGTAGCATCATCCTGGAGAGAATAAAGGACGCACTGGAGACGGAACTCCGACTAGAACAAGCTGGCTGATTCAGGAAAGGCAAATCATGTACTGACCAAATTGCAACTCTACGCATCATCATCGAACAAAGCTTGGAATGGCGATCAAACCTCTACCTCAACTTTATAGACTTTGAGAAGGCCTTCGACAGACAGCGTTGACCGTGAAGTAATTTGTAAATTACTCGAGTACTATGGCGTGTCCCACATATTCATCAACCTTATTCAACAGCTGTACGACAACGGCACATGTCAAGTGATCCACAACGGAAAACTCAGCGAGGCGTTTGGAGTAAACACAGGAGTCAGACAAGGGTGCATACTATCTATCACCGATGATATTCCTAATTGTGGTCGACTGGATTATTCTTCAGACAGTGAGTGGGAAACGAGAAGACAGGAATATCCTGGACCGATGTGAAGAACCCAGAAGACCTGAATTTCGCGCGTGGATGATTTATGTTTGATGTCACACACACAAAATCGAAGACTCACAAACGAAAATCGACCGACAAACTGATCGAAGAAGCAGACGACGAACACAGGACTCCAGGTGATGAACATAGACAAGACGGAGGTTATGAAAATAACCAACCAACCAACAACAACAACAGAAACATCCAGCGCCAATCACCATCACCATCAACGGGAGGGATTTGAAAGAGGTTACTTCATTCACTCACTTTTCTAGGGAGTACTATCTCAACTACATACAGTCGGAACGGACGAGGATATCGAGTCGAGCGAGAATCGGGAAGGTGAGAAACACATTCATCATTCAACCTGAAACCAATCTGGAAATCTTCATCACTCAGCCAGCATCAACAACAAAATTCTGTAGGATTTTCAATACAAATGTCAAGTCAGTTCTTCTATACGGATCAGAAACTTGGCAGGCGGGTCACAAAGAATATTCCCAACAGCCTGTTGCAGACGTTACCTTTATCAACCAACAACTGTCTTCGCTGGCTCTATACTGAAGATCAGACGGCCGGGTCGGAAAGAATCAACAACAAGGAATTATGGGCACTAACAGACAAAACAAGAACCAATCGCCAACCAACAAATCTGCAGGAGAAAGTGGAGAGTGGATTGGACACTCACTCGCTGAAGAGGCCGCCGCTGGGTGACATCGCGCGCGCATCAGGCCATTGGTCGAGTGGAACCAGGCCGAAAGGGAAGAGGGGAGTGGGACGTCAGTGTAAGGGTGACATGGAGGAAATCGTGTGAAGACGAGTTGAAACAGTACGGAGTAACGTGGATGCAGGTGAGACGTACAGCAGAAGACAGAAGCAAGTGGAGACGTGGAGTTGAAGCCCAATGTTCCACTAAGAGCCCAAGAAACAATAATAATAATATTTTTGGAACAACGCAAGAACTACAGTTTTTGCAGAATAAAGTGGTACCATGTTTTATTTCGTTGCCTTCTCGTCAGCTGCTTACAGGCTAAATACATTAATAAGTATATCTGCAGAAACAATTTTAACATACTTCCACAGAGTTCGTTTTAAACAAAAAGCAATCGATCCATATATGCGTATACATATATATTTTTATTATATCCTTTAATCTCCATTGCCTTCGGTTTTCTGCCAACTTTTTCACCCCACTCCAAGTCTGTCCACATGCTTTCATCTCCTCCTCACATGACCTCCTCCAAATCACCCTCACGCTGACGACCAACTCGCCGCTCGCTTCTCTTTCGGGTTTGCATAATATCGAATTATGCGATATGACTGGCTTGTGTGGTATATCTATATCAAACGGTTTCAGTATTCTAGCTGTTATTTAAGAGATATTTTTAATGTATGGTAGGATGAATTTTCTTTTGTTGTTTGATGTTGGTTCCTGGTTGGTGTTGTGATTCGATTTTAAACTTTTTTTGATGAAATTCTGTGGATTTTCATTCTTTTTGAAGACCGCTAGTAGGTATGTATCTTCCATTCTTTTCAACTCTGGAGTGCTACAATGTGTTTGAACTCTTTTAAACAATGTCCGTACACAGTTTCTTTTGTGAGTAATTGGGTTATTGCTAGCTATGTGTATGCGTTGATTTTCTATATACTTGTGTTTCTAAATTTCCTGTGCTGGTCCTCCTGATTAAGACATCTCAAGATGGAATTTCGTTATCTAATTCTTCTTCTTCTCTTGTGAATTTGATTTCTTCAAATATGTTGTTTATTAATTTATGGGTATGTAATGCAGAGTTATCATCAACGTAACGTACCAGATTTTCGGTTTAATTATAGGTAGGAAGGTCTATTAATTCCAATCTTTGCATAACGGCTTCAGCTATTAATCCTGATATGGGTGATCCTATTGGTGTTCCTTTTATCTGTTCACATATTTGAGTATTGAATTGGAAGTAAATGTTGTAAGGCATAATTTTTGGAGATCTGTCGAAGTTGAACATCACGTTCTGATGTTTTCATCACTATAGAGTAATTGTTGCATAGTTTCTGTTGCTAGTTTTGGATTAAATGAAGTATTATATAATACTATGTCATCAAAGGACACCATTATTTCATTGTCTTCTACTTGAATGTTTTTGATTTTCTCTAAAACCTGGATTGACGAATTGATAGAATGGTCGCATGATTCTGTTAGGTTATTTAATTTCCTGAAAAGTTCTTTAGATAGATTATATGTTGATGCTCCTGGAAGCGAAATGATCAGTCGTAAGGGAATGTTTGGTTTGTGTAGTGTATTATTTTCATTATTATTTCAAGACTAAACTTGTGCGGAAAAGTTACCTGTTAGTAAACTCTTTGATCTGTAATAATAAAGTCTATTGACTATAATTTTACCACTACTAGCTGAACTGATGGGCTGAAATAAGTACACTGTTACACAGCAAAAAATATAGTGTATATTTACCTCCTCATGTGAAAAAACCCAGCATCTGTGTTTTACATCAAGTTCAATTCAATCTATTCACAACTGGTGTTTTGATTTTCTTTTTCTTTTTTTTGTGTGTGTGTGTGTGTGTGTGTGAAATAAACAGATTCATTTTGGTTCACTGGTGATCAACTGGAACATACGAATTCTTTGTACAGTGAAGGTTATCGATATTCGCAGTTAGAAAATTTAATCATTAGTCAACGGGGATTATTATTTTGCTTTCGTTAAATTACACAGACTACATAAAAGAAATAAGAAACATATGGAGAATCAATCAGCCAGCAGTAATAATGAGTTAAGGGGATTGGAAAGTCACCGCAACAGGAAATACTGTATACCACTGAAATCATCATTTTGTCTTTTATTTTCTCTAATATCTTTCACATTTTTGTCTTTTGATTATAATTTCACATGGTATATGTGTAGTAAATTTCTTGGGATGCATAGAACAATCTTTAGAAGGGGACATGTCAACATCTCGAAAACTTGTTTAGTTTCAAAGTTATAGAAGTAGAGAAAGTTTTTAGTCAAAGTGTTCAACAAGAGTTTCTTCCAAGAACTGTTAACTGTCGAAATGTAGTTTATGCAATGTTTACGTATTATTTTACTAATATAAACAAAATATAAAGATATATGTGGAACAATTCTATTATCTCTTTCCGTTGATTATCGCGAGGTGGTGATCAGTAGACGTGGGATTAACAATTCTGCTGATAAGAACGTATATTGACCGACAGCTGCTATCTTAGCATGACGATGAACCAATGAACCATACTGCTTGAAGTGAATGTTTATGCAGGTCCGGCCATGCCAGGAATGTTGCTTAGATAGCGGTTACACTATAGACACGTACAATCATCGTGTGCTTTGTTAAAACTGTGTTAGGGATTTAAGGATGATGTCATACTGTCGGCTGCTAGGAGCGTAGCGCAATCTTCAAACTACTCCGAACAGTCTATCCATGACCAGCATCAAGCATTCATTCCCTCGCCTACTCTGTCGGATAACACCAGAAATTCTTCTCTTCCAGATTCTTCAAGAAATAATCAGCTTCTGTGGTGTGAGCACTCAGGAAGGAGTAAACACCTAGACATTTACAAGCGGACGAAGTTTCTACGGTCATTGTCCAATAATATTTGCTAGACAGCTTTTTTGTCTTCTCTTAGCTGTGTGAACACTACTACTGAACTGAGCTGGAAAGGTACGGTTTCTGGTCGCTTTAAATCTCGCTGTCAACTTGACATTGGCATGCTTAACATTGGCAACTAGTACCAGATCAGGCAAGAGACTCTGACTGCAGCACTGGGTGACGCGGGTTCGAATCTCAGAAGGGACATGAGTTCCATCAAGGTTGCAGATACGCCTTGCTGACGAGTGCCAGCTAGCGCGAAACCTAGGTCAAGCAAGGCACTCTGCGGCCGATTGCCTCCAACCATCTAATACCATCAAATCAATGCGCATTGTGATGGCGAGCTAGCTAGAATGGTGGTCACATTACAATCTGACTGATAGAATTCAGTCTACACCAATCAGAGGACTAGATGCATCTCACTAAGTACTAGTGTCAAATCAAAAAAGAGACTTTATCAGCTTAAATTCCAGCATCTTGAGCCTTGGATGTATGTTGTGTCTTGGGGACAGGTATATACGCATCCGCTTAGAGAGCACAGTGAACTTATATAATGCGTCTTATGTGTGCTAGGAGATTCTTTAGACGGGAAAAGTGGATCTGTTGATGTAGGAACATGTTTCAGTCAAAACTTGATTGGATCCAGATAGACAGCAGTATATGTTCTATATAATTGAACGCACCCATGGAAACAGAGAAAAAGAGTGGTTCTTGTGGTCGCCTTTTCATGATCTTCGCTTACGTACTAACTACCTGCAGTTCAGTTAAAGTATACTATATATATATATATATATATATATAGAGAGAGAGAGAGAGAGAGAGAGCTGGCTGCTAGCCTACGTTGATAGACAGTAATTTACGTCAATGTTTATGTCCCCAACATTGGTCGTGAGAAAAATGATAACAAAGGATTTGCGTAGGCGGATGCAGTTAGCATATAGATGATCAAGAAACAGCTTCAGACTTTCAGTGAGAAACAACCAGTCAGAGAACTGTGTTTATTAAGGAAATAATCCTTAAATAATGTACATGATGTACGTGAAAATATATAAATATGTGTTGATTTCTTTAATAGACGATCTGTTGTCTGGCCCTTGTCTTCTGTTAAATATATATATATATGGTCCTGGTTGAGATAAATTAGTTTGAGGGAAATAACAAAGTTTTCCCTCAGAGTATGAGGGTATTTACTATACACTTTTCATTACACGCGGTCTTCTTACTGTCATATATAATATTCCCATGATTTTTAAAAGCTTCTCTCCACTATTTGACTCGGCGCACGTAAGTACACTCATTTAATTCCTGTACGTGCTATATTTGTTCCCCCCGGGGGCCACACTTGATTTCGCCCACCGAGAAGTGCTCTGGAAACATCTGGCTGGGAATTATGCGTCAAGAAAGCATATTTTCCTAGCCAGGACTCTTTATTAAAACTCCTGCGACTGTGTAACAGCTTATGGAGAGCAGCTCCATGAAGTGGAGACAACCACTGGTATCCATCAGTGACCCTAACTGTCTACATTTTGTTTCATTTGACAGTAGGCGCATTCTTAGCCCAATGTGACCCTTATCAACTTAGATTCGTCACCAGAGTATATTCTAGTTTATTTATAGTATGCAAACTATGTAAACGTTTTTAGGTAAATTGTCTGACACAGAATACAGTATTCTGAGCCCTCCAATCACACATCTCAGTATATCGGCATGTAGTTCATACCTTTTAAAGTGAAATGATGCTACAGAGTAGGTCTTCCTGTGACAGTCACACAGGGATTAGCTTGACTAATATAGTATCTAAAGTCCTAGGCTCAATAGTAATCATAAATACATTGCACTGATCAAGGGACTCACTCTACTCCAACTTATGCAGCCAGGTGAGGGCTTACGGCTTGTTGTCACCTGAAGTGGTGACGAACGGTGGTGTCCGCCAGGGATGCCCATTATCACCATTTCTATTCGATTTCATCATAGATGAACTGGTGGACTTAACCCTAAGTGACTTCAGAGATTCAGGGACTGACGTGCTACCATCGAATAATCTCGTTGACTTAGAATATGTAGACGATATATTCCTTCTAGGCGAGGACGCTGACAAAATGCAGAGTCTTCTGAACGCCTTGAGCTGCAATCTACGAAAGTTTGGCATGCGATTCGCTCCCGTCAAATGTAAGATGATACTACAGGATTACTCTGGACTACACTGACTCCTAGTTTAGAAATAGGGAGTGAAGTGGTTTGTGGAGAGTGTTGACCGCTTCACTTATTTGGGAAGTACCATCAGACAGTGACAACGGGTTGTTCTCTGACGAAATCTCAGCCAGTGGTGGTCAAACCAAAACATGGCCCCATCAGTCAATGAAATCCACAACAGTCAGTTTAAGTCAGCCAGCCATGTAGGAAGGTGTAGACCTCCTGACCGGTTGGGGTCCTCGGGACGGTAAACACCAATGATTGGAAACAGTTGATGTTATGGCCGGCTCAAAGACATCGTTCTCAATGGCTGGCGCAGATGCACCCACTCCTTGTGACTTATGATTTCCAATGAAACTATATCGTTCTTCGTTATTACTATTCCTTTGTCTCACACCTCTGTTTACTGTCTTTATTATGAATTTCTTCTACTTTTTTCTCTTGCTTTATGTGCCACAAGGAGTGAGTGTTTTGCGAATTAAACTGCTGCGTGTCGGTGCAAAGTTCTACGTCGAAAAAAGACAGACAGACGGATTGAAAAAGACGTATTGTGCTGTAAATATTTGAATTTTATGTGAGGAAGTTGACACCTGTTTTTTTATAAAGATGTTAATTTTAATACGAGAAAATAAGTAAATCACTCATACAAAGTTTGGAATGAACATAATAATAATAATACACGAGCATGAATTTAGAACTAAAGCTGACATTTTAATAACTGATGTATATGTGTATAAGTTTATTAAAACGTTTACAAAGCCGAAAATTCGAAAATGTATATATATATATATATATATATATATATATATATATATATATATATATATATATATACATAAAGTCGTTTACGTGATCTAGAATAACACTTGCCTGGTGCGAAAATTTTGCAATCATCATAGCTTGAATATGACGCAGAAATGCATACAGTATCACGCACGTTAGACCACCGCCAGCAGAAACGAATCACCAGTGTTCGAGTTTGTCAGCAGTATCAGACAGACGACATTTTAAGCGAAACAAAGTGATTGAACTGATTGCAGAAATGGTGACTGAATTATACAAATGTGCAAAAATAAATCAATAGAAAGAATACTAGTAATAACAAAGAAAAGGCACCTTTAAGATGGCTAGAAGGCATCTTCAGCATATACACCGAATCAAAGAGATAATAGTCGATAAGTTCACAGAGAATTATTATTTTGGGCACTTCTATTGGCAATCAGAAAGAAATTCAGCTCAAAAAAATAGTATTTCACTACAGAAATTTATGATTCTGCTTACTTGATAGAAGATTGGCTATGTATGTTCAGATATATTATAATTGACTTTTTGCATAATATATGCTATTGTCGTCGCCTGTTTTAGTGTGATAACAAGACTCTGAAGATGAGGTTGGTCTTCGATAATCGTCAGTATCAATGCCTTCAGTTTCATCGTCTTCTTCATCAATAGTATCAGTTGTGCGAACTGTGGATAAAGCGCTGTCAGACAGTGAAGTTGACATACTTGGTTCTGATTCTTTATTCACAGGGACTTTATTCAACGTCGACCTTTCATTTGGTGTCTGATCATCTTTTGTACGTTTATTCTTCTTCAGTTTCATTTCAGCTAAACGATGCTCCATTTCACTGGCATTTACACGATATTGTGCCAACTCCATACTGATGTGTGTTGTACGACGTTTATTTTGTTTAGCGTACTTTTGTGAATTCGGTGCGTCTAGTTTGTTCAACTTAACATCTTGTTTGTCTTTGTCGTGTAAATTTGATCCATTAATTATATTGTTGAATTCTTTCAGATAAGTAGCTGTTTCCAACTTTATAGCAGGTTCAGATAAAGCTCTTGATCTTGTCGCTTTTGTAAGCTTGTCGTCAGAAAGTGAATCTGAAAACTGGGATTCAACAATTTCCCATTTTGAACCGAACGGTAGAGTCTTGGTATGCGGTACACCACGTAGCATACTTTCATAGCGTGTAACTTCATCCTCATAGACCCGGATATATTCGATGGCTAGGCAAACACTACTGTGATAACGATACAGCATAACCATAGGCAGCGCAACGCTGATATAAATGAACAAACTTTGCAGTTCACTTTTCTCCAAATATTCACTGTTAAAACTAAGCAGAATATTGTTGTGTTTTGCCTAATATTAAAAAAAAGGTATACATTTAATGAATAAATTATATATATATATATATATATATATATATATATTGTGACACAAAATTATAAGTAGTCACACTACGGTTAACTGAAGCATTTTATAATTACGGGAACGTAATATGACGTTGAATGAATTAAAAGCAAAAACTTTCATCATTATTTCCTTTACTTCCTAGAGGAACAAAGGGCTTCAGCCGCGCGTCTCCATTCCCTTCGGTTCTCTGCCAACTTTTTCATCCCGCTCCAAGTCTGTCCACATGCTTTCATCTCCTCCTCACATGATCTCCTCCAAGTCACCCTTGCACTGACGACCAACTCACCGCTTCCCATTCAGTCGGGTTCCACTCGAGCAATGGCTTGTCTAGTGATGTCACTTGATGTTTTGTTTCCTCAGAGTATGGCCTATCCAATCCATCTCCGTTACTTCCTGCATATTTGTTTCACAATCGGTTCCTGGTTGGTTCGCTCAGTTCCAGAGATCACACTCTGTTGCTGATTTTTTGTGGCCATCTGATCTTGAGTATATATATCCAAACCAAGTTCACTTTTAACGGTTTGAAAAAATTTGGGCATTGGGTATATGATATTCATTATAATAGAGGTATTTTGTATTTCCCAATGAATGAAAAAACAAAACGAGATTGTTTTTACTGACGTTTCGCTATTTAATGCTAATAGCTTTCTCAAAGTATTATTAAACCGGAATTTACAAAATCTCAGCATATATATAACAAAGAGTTAGGAGGTGAGAAAAATATAGACTTAGTTCAACTTAAAAGGACATATCGAAAGTCAAAATAACAATGAAGATCATTGAATTGAATTTTTGATTTTCCCGTCGATTGATTGGACCGAAGTGCTCGGTCTCAGGTTGACATGTCGGCTTCTTGTGCAGATGCTTCGACGATGTCTGGGTATTTAATTAGTATACAATTGGTGGATGGTGGCTAGCAGTGGAATCCAGGATGCGCATTTCGTCCTATTTGGGACTTGTCAGCTGGATGTACCTGCATTTCTCTGCGAGTGAGAAATGCAGGTACATCCAGCTGACAAGTCCCAAATAGGACGAAATGCGCATCCTGGATTCCACTGCTAGCCACCATCCACCAATTGTATACTAATTAAATACCCAGACATCGTCGAAGCATCTGCACAAGAAGCCGACATGTCAACCTGAGACCGAGCACTTCGGTCCAATCAATCGACGGGAAAATCAAAAATTCAATTCAATGATCTTCATTGTTATTTTGACTTTCGATATGTCCTTTTAAGTTGAACTAAGTCTATATTTTTCTCACCTCCTAACTCTTTGTTATATATATGCTGAGATTTTGTAAATTCCGGTTTAATAATACTTTGAGAAAGCTATTAGCATTAAATAGCGAAACGTCAGTAAAAACAATCTCGTTTTGTTTTTTCATTCATTGGGAAATACAAAATACCTCTATTATAATGAATATCATATACCCAATGCCCAAATTTTTTCAAACCGTTAAAAGTGAACTTGGTTTGGATATATATACTCAAGATCAGATGGCCACAAAAAATCAGCAACAGAGTGTGATCTCTGGAACTGAGCGAACCAACCAGGAACCGATTGTGAAACAAATATGCAGGAAGTAACGGAGATGGATTGGATAGGCCATACTCTGAGGAAACAAAACATCAAGTGACATCACTAGACAAGCCATTGCTCGAGTGGAACCCGACTGAATGGGAAGCGGTGAGTTGGTCGTCAGTGCAAGGGTGACTTGGAGGAGATCATGTGAGGAGGAGATGAAAGCATGTGGACAGACTTGGAGCGGGATGAAAAAGTTGGCAGAGAACCGAAGGGAATGGAGACGCGCGGCTGAAGCCCTTTGTTCCTCTATGAACTAAAGCATATAATAATAATAATAATTTTGAAATGACCAACTATTAAATTAATGTTTACAATTATTCTACTGACAAGTAGTTCGTCGTCTTTCACAAAATTGAAACGTTGTGTTATTTACTGTAGTTTGGTTAGTAAAGGTTAGTTTTGTTTTTACGAGTTGATCACGGACTGATATCAGTTAGAGAAGCATCGGAAACCAGGAAATACTGGATTACTGGACAGCTGTTTCATCTTAGTTTGGGAATCTTCGGCAGTCCGCACCCACTGGTCCCTAACCCAGGATTTTCCAAGGTTGTGTACTGTTCAGTCACTGGGGTCCGATTCAATGGCCAATCCATGAATTCTGACTTCTACTAATTCGTGATTTAGCACGACCACTCGGTTCGAAACCCAGTAAGTTCGTGCTGGCGATGATTCTCAAACTGAGATGAAACAGATGTCCAGTAATCCATGCTGGTTTTCAATGGTTCTCTAAATGATATCAATCCGTGATCAATTGGTTCTGTTATATCCTCAGACATTGTCAAAGCATTTGCACAAGACATCGACATGTCAATAGAGGCCGAACATTTCGGTGCAAGCGACCAATGGGTTGAGTCTGAATTGGAAGAATAAAAAAGTAAGTAATAGTTGTGTTGTCTTGTTTATATAAAGCATAAACTCACCTGAAAACTGTATATCATCCACAGCGAGAAGTTTATAGCGGATAATAAAGCGATCATAGCTCGACCTGGCTTGCATTCTTGATACGATTTATCATGACAACAACGATAGAATAGATCATTAATAAAATAATTCTGTACCGTAACTTGTACTAATTCCAATAGCACTGTGAATAAATGCAATTTAAGGTATTGTTGTTGAACATCATTCAATGCTTTATTCGACAGAAAGATGATATTTAAAACAGCACAAGCAACTAAGAAGGAGACAGTCATAAAAAATGTGACGATTAATAATTTACTGTCCAGATTTTGATTAGAAAAATTCACA
The DNA here is from genome assembly GCA_944472135.2 of Trichobilharzia regenti. NCBI lineage: Eukaryota > Metazoa > Platyhelminthes > Trematoda > Strigeidida > Schistosomatidae > Trichobilharzia > Trichobilharzia regenti. The sequence continues at coordinate 139,747,769 of OX235270.1, read as the reverse complement.
GAGAATTTCAGGCGGCGTGTACTACAGATACCGGAGACACAAAATATCAAAGCCATGATGAAGAGAATGCTAGTCTCCGTTGAGTGAGCAATATATGCATTACCGTGCAATTTTTTACCCCATATCTCTAATAACATTACAATCCCCATGACGATACAAATGATAATTGTTCCAATTATGATACCAATACACCCACGATCAATAAACTTCAAGCTGTGTTCTTTCTTTTTCTGATTAGTCAACATGAAAAAAAGAGAAGAGGAAAGTACAAAAAAACGAAACAGTTAATTGGATTAGTTCGAATTAGAAACCAAAAAAAAAGTAGTTTGAAAGGCATAATTACAAGGAACATACTTTAAAAAATTGAACAATTGATTCACATAAATATGCACAAATCTAAAATTGTTATATAAGTCGTGGTTTTACCAGAATAAGCATCTTTAATATGCTAATATTAATCTTATATTATTTTTCTTCATTGCTTAGCGTCTGGAATAGAACTAAGGACTTCGAAATGAAGATTTGAAGTTTCAATGGCAGAAATGTTCGCTCTTCTGCACTTACTTTGGGCTAAGGGAAGTTTAGAAGTGTGTTTTCCGAGACCAAGTGCGCAGTTGCCTGGCATTCTGTCAAAGAATCACCTACTTCAGTTGTCTGTCTGTTTTTGACATAGAACTTTGCACCTATGTGCAGCAGTTCTACACGCCACACTCCCTTCTTATAGCACACAAAGCAAGAGAAGAAAGTATAAAGAGATGCATAATAGAGACAGTAAAAAGAGATATGAGGCTAAGGGAATAGTAATATGGATGAACAATATAAATTTATTGGATATAATATCACAATGAGTGGATGCATCTCTACCAGACACTGAGAACGATTCTGAGCCGTCCATATCACCAATCGTCTCCAGACATCGGATTTTACCATCCTGAGCACCCCAACAAGGGAATCAGGCAGCCTACACCTCCCAACGTGGCTTGCTGGCTGGCTGGCTTAAACTGACTGTTGTGGATTTCATTGACTGATGAAGCCATGTGTCGGTTCGACCACCACCACTGACTGGCTCTTTTCCAACCTTATCCATCCTATTTCAGCTAACAATGTCCGTAGTCGAGAAAAGTCATGCATGCATAACACATGCCCCAGCCATCTCTCACATTCAGTGTAACTTCACAACCTTGTCTGTTGATTTCCTCTCCATACCTAGCACTCAACCGAAGCCTAACCTCAATGTTGCTCACCCTATTATACCACCTAACACACACGGGAGATAGAACGCAGACACATATAACCAAAGATAGCTATCCAACCTTTTCATGTTTTTCATTTTTAATGACCAGGTCTCACAGCCAGCCATAAAGGAGGACGGAGTGGACTGATGAACAGAACTCCCACCCTTTGGTCGACAGCCAGCCGGATATCACGTCTACGCCAGAGACGGCGTAAACTGGCATATGCGAAACTAGCCCTGTGTATCCGTGCTGAGATTTCGTCAGAGAACAACCCGTTGGCGCTGGCTAATGTTACCTCACAAATAAGTGAAGCGGTCAACACTCTCCACAAACCACTTCACTCCCTATTTCTAAACTAGGAGTCAGTGTAGTCCAGAGTAATCCTGTAGTATCATCTTACATTTGACGGGAGCGAATCGCATGCCAAATTTTCGTAGATTGCAGCTCAAGGCGTTCAGAAGACTCTGCATTTTGTCAGCGTCCTCGCCTAGAAAGTCTATATCATCTGCATAGTCTAAGTCAGCGAGATTATTCCCTGGTGACAAGTCAACCGACAGCTGCTACTTAGACGTGGTGGTCGGCTTGCACCTCGCGAAGACACAACAAGGTAAACTGGCCGAAACAAATGTTCCTGCAGGTCCTATCATGCCAGGATAATTGTTAGGATAGCGATTAGGCTGAAAGCAGTTACTGGCGTAGTTTAAGTATCTTTCTTACACTATGTAGGTGGTCTGAGGGCGAAGTCGTACTGCTGAGGAAGAGTGGTGTAACACCAAGGAGGCGTCTCCCTCAGATGACCAGCATGCCAGCTATGCTGTCTCTCCACACTGAAGAGAGGAAGTTAGAAAAGGTCGAACCCCAAAATTGTACATCCCGACTTACCCTACGGTGGTCCGTAACCTCCGGTAAGCTTACTAATACGGAACCAAACCAAGAAACTAGTACATGTAGGCCGTGTGTTACCGGCCTCAAGGAGTTGCCCCCTGGGCTCTGCGGTCATGCAACAGTAACCCTCTCTCTGTTTCAAGTACCTGAAGAATCAAGCAACTTTCACTGTGTGGGCAGCTGGGAAGTAACAACCGCCCACATACTTCTAAAAGCACACGAAGCCTTCCTGAACATCATTCTCCTCTACCGACTTCAGTTGAATATATATTTCTAAGTATTGGAATTCCCACTTGAATTGCGATCTTTTCAAAAAAGGAACCAGTTTCCAAAAAGAGTTTGCTAAAGTAAGAAAAGAACTGTGAGGGCGGGTGCCCTAGACGATATCCTGCTAGGTGGCTATCTCTCTCTTTTTTTGGCCTACATAACACTGCGTTGACACAGAACTGTCGATTTGCTTGTCTCACTACTCGACAGGAAGTCAAGCCCTTCCAGGTATTAATGAGGGCAGCTATCGGTTGAAGTACAGCTTCGTGAAATATCTTATCCGCAGACATTTTACAGACTGAAAACTTGGCGTTGAGCAGGATTAATTAAACATACATATACGAGTTAAGTGAATTTCCCTGTGTGTAAAACTTCAGCACTGTGGTAATATGTAATTCTATACTTGTTTATTGGATATTCCCCACAGTGAAACAGGATTATTTACTGAATGACGTTCCCAACAGTAAATTTACTGTTCATAATCACAATTATAACCAACCAACTTCGAAACTTGATTTGTTTCTTTCTTTCCACTTGCATTCAGAGTAATGCAAGTCTCTAGATGTCCAGGACAGGTGATGAATCATTCTCATTGTACGTATTTTCCCCTTTTTGATTCTACAAATAAAGCCTCCGTTATCATAATCGGTTTTTAAGCAAGTTTGTGGGCTTAAAAGCCACCAAATAATTTAGCTTATTTAATACACTTCAATGAATGTTAGGTCGAAAACATGAATGAAAATAGTAGGAGAGCGGCAGTCAGACTAGAGCAGCACAAAAACCTACCAGCAAAATCTAGATTATTTGACTCTAATAAGATAAGAAATCCAGAAAATAACTCAGCTATAATACTACAAGGAATTACACACAACCATCCAATGCGATATGATGACAGTTTTTAAACCGAACATAAAATGATTGAGGGCGAGATTGGTAAGTGAACCTGTATTTATGGAATCAGCTGAAAATACATGCAGTAGGGATTATTCGACACCTTTCCTAGATACATTGATATATCAAGCGATGGCCTGGTGCGCGATGTCATTCAACGGCCTCCTCCTCAACGTATGCCCTAATCATCTCCATTTTCTCCTGCATATCCACTTGCTGAGCGATAGGCTGTTTGGTTGATTTGTTCCCAGCCAGTCGGACTTTCTTGTTGCTAATTTTTTCTGGCTAGTCTGCTGGTCATTTGATCTTCAGTATGCAGCCAGTCAACGAAGGGATTGAGCTGTTGATAAAAGTCTGCAGTGGCTTGTTGGAAATCCTTTTCGTAACATGCTGACCAAGCTGCTGACTCATTTAGAAGTAGTAGGTGACTTCACATATTTAATGAAAATCGGAATCTTGTTCTTTTTATTGTGGAGTGCAGAGGATTTTCAAACTGCTTTCAGGTTGATGAAGGCAAGGCGTATCTTACCTTTCCGATCCTGGCTGTCTGACTGGCTTTGACATCTTTATCCATTCCGATCGCCTGTTGTTGAAATCGTGCTTCCTAGAAAAGTGAGGGAAGTAACCTCTTTCAAATCTCTCCCGCTGACAATGATTAGTTCTGGTTGTTGTTGGGTGTCTTCATCATCCCCACCTTCTATATGTTCACCTGCAGTCCTGTCTTTACTGAGAGCCAGTCTCTTCAGCCAGCCAGCCAGTTTGTTTGTTTTCGTCTGCAAGTCTTTGAGTTTGTGTGATACTAAACATATGTCATCTGCGAAATCCAGATCTTTTAGAATCTTCTTATAGGGGCAGAGTCTGACACGCATAATCCAGTCCACCACAATTGAGAACGTCATCACTTGTTATAACAGGCACGCAGTCTTGTACTACTCCTGAGTTTCCTATTGTGGATCACCTGACACGTGTCACCGTCATATAGCCAGTTTTTGAGTGAGGTTGATAAAGACTTGGGCACTGCTCACCGTGTCATGTCGAAGTAGTTTCCAAATTACCACTCGGTCAACTGTGTCTGGTGAAGGCCTTATCGAAGTCGACGAATTCGAGGTAGAGAATTGACTGCCAAATAGTTAGAGTTTATCTAAGTTTTTCCTTGTTAACCACCTGACATGTGGCATTATCACATAGCTGTTGAAGTATTACAAGTGAAAAGTGATAGCGTTCGTTAGAACGAACACCAAACCTTCGCTCTCTTTCACATTTAATAAAAGCACAACTCTTTCTGAATGGGTAGTTCAGTTGAGTTCGTCGAAATATATGTTTAAAATTGCAATAAAACTATTCAGTATTATATAGAAACCAGAATGAAGTAGATTTTCTTCCCCACAAACTGAAAATAAGGTTTCTTTGTCTGTCAGTTAGTGAGCACAAGTACACTCATGATATAAAAACCGTTTAGTGTGGATTTTAATTTCAGAAATTACAATTCAAAAGAACAAAATGAAATAATAAACAGTCAGGTTTCTCACAGCTGCATGTGTGGTTGTTTTACTTGTACTGTTGTCTCATGGTTATTACTATTATTATAGCTGATACACGTGTATAAAGAGGCTTACATTAAAAGAGAGCTCCAGTGAATTAAAGAAGAGTCAAGCATTGCTTTCGTGGGGATGATTATTTGATTAGTTTGATTGGATTTCATCATGAGCTTACATCAGTTAGAGAACCATTGGAAAAAACCTGGAGGGAGTACTGAGTAGCTGTTTCCGTTGTCCCAGTTTAGGGATCATCATCAGTACACACCCCCACAGGGGTTCGAATCCAGGGCCTTCCGGATACAAGACTAGCGAGCTCGTAGACCATTAAGCAGCGACTGAGACCCTATCGAATGGGTGGCCCATGAATTCCAGCTTCTACCAGTGCATGTCATCTCATCATAAAATCCTCCAACTAATCAAACGAAATACCCTATAATGCATTGCATCACTGTAATATTGGATTCTGATGCAGAAAGGTTGAAAGAAAACTCCCCATTTTTAGTCCCAGGTGTATTTGGAAGTTTTCTTGAAGATTTGCAATGGAATATTCAATTCTTTGCCATTTTTAAATGTTTGAAATGGAAATTAAATTTCAAAACTGCCACACCATATGTTTAGAAATAGTATTGCATAATTTTATTTTTCGATCATAATTCTTGTCATAAGTTGCACGTCTTTATTTCGCTGTATCCGAAAGGACTTGAAACGTGGTATTTGTGTGAGATTTTAAGTTTTAGTAATAAAATATACTCTTGAGATATTGGTGACTATTGTGATTTAGAACAATAATGCAAGGCGTATTAAGTTGTATTAAGATGCAAGGGTGATTCCGATTAAATATTGTGACTTAACGTCTATCCGTTTTTAATGGGGTTGGAGGATTTTATTATGAGTTGACATCAGTTAGACAACCACTGAAAAACCTGCAGGGAGTACTGGACAGCTACTGGACATTGAAGAAGATATTGCGAAGTGCTCGCGCTATGTCATGAATCGGCAGAAGTTGGAATTCATTGGCTGGCCATTGGATAGGGTCCCAGTGACTGCTTAGTGGTCTACGAGCTCGCTAGCCTTGTAACCGGAAGGTCTTCGGTTCGAACTCCTGTAGGGGAGTGTACTGCTGATGATTCCCAAACTAGGACGAAACAGGTATCCAGTACTCCATGCAGGTTTTTCAATGGTTCTCTAGCCAATGTCAGCTTATGATGAAAGCCTGTAATCAAATCCATGTGTTCAAAAGGAATTTGTACAGCCCCTTTTTTTGCCATGGCCAACTACATAATATGTATTAAGTTTTTAAAAACGTTTACCCCCTCCTTCCCATTGTAACTATGTTTTGATTCTGTTAATTTTTACAATTCTACCTAATTCAATTAACTGGTTCATAATTTATGTAATTGTTCTGAGTCATACTATTCTTCTTAGTCATCACTGTTATTTTACAGATTTCTTCATTGCGTAATAACTTGTTGCTGACGCCTACGGATTGACTTATCTTGAATTCCATTATGAATTAATTTTCAACCCTCCATAAAAACTTTACATATTTTGTTACTAATGTCTATTAGTTATTTGTTTTGATGACCTTCAACCTCTTATGTTCACCCACGCCGCCTCTACCTAAAACTGATTAACTGAAATGACCACTTGACTGGCAAAATATTTTGATGTAAAAAACGACGTATTAGTGTAGAGACAGCCAGACATGATGATAAGGGACTAATTGAAAAGGAATGTATTTTTCTTCGCTTAATTTTGTTGTTGTTTCTAGAGTAAAACTATTAGAATTGTAAGTTTCATATATCAGTTTTCGTCAATCGATTAGAAACTAAGATAAGATTAAATAATAATAATAATAATAATAATAATAATAATAATAGCTTTATTCCAAAAACAGTACTGATGATACAGCAAGGAATTTTCAGCATTTCAGTACAGTATTGCATCTAATTTACTCAAAAACGACAAAAAAAATTAAAAATACCTATTACATAATAGTAATAAAACGATTGTTATAGCAGCCACGTAGCAAAATACTGTGTGCCATACGGAGAAAAATATGTATTAAGTACAAAATTGTAGTAATAATAGTAATACCAACTAAAAATAAAATAGCAGAGTAACGATTTAAACGATAGAAAGTGTGACACCATAAAATACATAAAGATGAAACGATAAAAGGGTAGATTCACTGTGCTAATTACATAGTAACTTGTAAGTTTCACGTCTAACAGAGTCTTCGTCACATAAAGTACGGGCTAAATAGGGTATTGTAGAATTTCTATACTTAGTAGTACGATCATATAACTTTTTATATTGACTTCTCGTCCTACCTGATGAGATACAGGGGGATAGGTGTGAATAAAGGGAGTGCAGAGGGTCTGACATTATAGCCTTTGCCCATTTCGTACAGGAATTTATATGCCTCTCGACTATAGTATTAGCGAGCTCATGCAGTGGTAGACCACAAGCTCTACTCACAGCATTTAATACTCTTCGTAATATGATATAATCTTTTTTGAGAAGCCCAGGAAAGACTAATGGAGAGCAGCAGAGTACAATAGGTAAAATACAGGAGTTTAAAAATTGCAAAACTAAAGGTTGGTTGATACCTGATTGTCTTAACTTTTTAATGTAGAAGGTAAGACGAAACATTTTCTTAGAGATTGATAAGATATGGGATGACCGTGAAAGGTCAGAGGAAAAAACTAATCCAAGGTATTTAATGCTTGACTTGGTTTCAATTTCAGTGCCATCTATGCTACAGGCATCTTGGGAACTAACTAGTTCATGTATGTCACGTCGATGCTTGAAAGTAAAGTCAAGCACCTGACATTTGGAAGGATTTAACATAAGACCATTCGACTTAGACCAGTTGTTGATGTCCAACAGAAAGCTATTAAGTTTGGAGCTGCCAGACTCGGAAGTGATAGGCAGTGATACAGTCAGATCATCTGCATATTTGACAAAATTAGTTTCGTTTGAATGAGGTAGGTCATGTAGGAAAAAAGAAAAGGAGAGAGGACAGCACCTTGAGGAACACCGGATTTTGTAAACCAGGCAGAAGATTTGCCATTATATACAGTATACTGGATTCTATTAGAAAAATAAGAATGCAACCAACTCTTAGCCCAGGATCCTGTTTGTGTCAACGATAGCTTATTTAATAAAATGCCCCTAGGTACAGAGTCAAAAGTAGATGTATAGTCTGAGAAAGCACTACGAACATATTTAGCACCTTTGTCTAAACAAGAGACAACATTGTGATATAAGACAACCGCAGCATCCAAGGTACTTCTACCATGTTTATATGCAAATTGTTTAGGATCATTGAAAGGTTTCAAAGCAGGTTCAAGACGAAGTAAAAGTAATTTTTCCATCAATTTTAAAATGGGGGAAGTAATTGCAACAGGCCTAAATTTAATATCAGAACCAGAAGATGGTTTTGGTATAGGGATAATTCTAATGCTTTTCCATGCAAAAGGTAGAACGTTACTGGAAAAAGAGGCATTAAAAATGTTAGTAAGAGGATAACACAAAATATCAGCACAATTCCTGAGGGCAATGGCAGGTATGCCGTCAAGACCAAGGCTTTGAGAAGGCTTAAGAGACCGGAGACATTTAAGCACATCAAGGGTATTAAAACCACTAAAGTTATTGTCAATATGATTTGTATCATTTGGAAGGGTATCAACAGAAGAGCGTATGAAAGATTGGTTAAGAGTGTCAACATTAAGAGATGGAACAGAAATACATCGCTTACCGTTAGTAATTTCTTTGAAAAGTTTCCATAAATTAGAAGGGGTTTTACATGACAAAAATCTTTGATTATATAAAACACTTAGTCTTTTTATTTCCAGTTTTATCAGAATGTTTAACTTTTTTACACCAGGCTTATCATTTGTTTTGAACAACAGTCCTTTATTTCTACGTAGCTTTTTGAGATATGGCGAAGATAAGCGATCAAATCGAATGAATAATGTTTCTTTAGGACAACATATTTCGAAACAGAATTTAAGATAATCGGTAGTGTTTGTGATTTCGCAATGTCTTCTTCGATGAGTTACTGCCTCATCTTCAACCTGCTGTACCCTACTGGTCACGGCTTCCAACTTCGGTCTCTTTTAGCAAGATTCCCATTCTTGAGGTTAACAGTTTGATCCCTGGCCGACGCGCTCCAGAACCTCATGTAGTCATCACTAAGACTGGTAAAGATAGAAGGTTGTGCATGAGGCTAGAAACCCAACCCTGCTGAAGCTGTGACACTCCAACTTGAAGCCCTATACTCCACTAAGAATGCACACGGATAAAATAGGCCATAGGCCAACTTAATTTTTAAACATGAGTGTAAATATCAAAGTGTTTGTTACTCACCTCATAATGACATTCAATTTGTTTTAACTGGCCAACACGATTTAGTAATTCATAGACCACAGCCACAGCAATTGCACAATATTCAGGAACAGCCGGAAGAAAATAGTTGGTTGCTGGAAGTTCATATTTTATATGACTATTAGTTGCATTCACCAGTGAGATACTTCCAATACTTTTAGATATCTTTTTAATTACAGCATCAGACCATATGCATAAATTAACCGTTAGAACGTGTAGCAAAATAAAACTAAAGACACGTATTCTCACTAAAATTACAATCTGTAATAAGTTATTGAAATAATAAAAACAGAGTGAATGAAGAAACCCAGTAACAGCGAATAAATGTGTCTGTGTAAAAAATGAAGTGCGCATTTTCAGATACATGCAAAACTAAAATTGATGTTTTTTTTTACTAATATTTCCTAGGGATTAAATCTAATAAATTGGTGGGTTTCATCATGAGCCGAGATCAGTTAGACAATCACTGAAAAATCTGCAGGGAGTACTGGACAACTGTTCCCGTCCGTTGTCCTAGTTTGAGAATCTTCATTAGTGCGCACTCACCAACAGGATTTGAACGCAGGACCTTCCGGTTACACGGCTAGCGAGCTTGTAGACCATTATGCCCCCACTGGAACTTATCCAATGACCAGTCCATGAATTCCAACTTCTGCCAATTCACTACATAGCACAACGACTTCATAATGTCTTCTTCGATGTCCAGTAACTGTCCCCACCTTCAACCTGTTGTACCTTCCCACTGGAAATCAGGTAACTGCCTGAATGGCGCCACTCGCTGGTGAGTATTAGATCAATTTTTAAGTATTAGTTTCTGTAGGGATTTTGTACTACGTACTGACGAACAGTCCCAAACTAGAACAACGCAAAACAGCTGTCCAGTACTCCCTGCAGGTTTTCCAGTGATTCTCTAAGTGGTGCTAGCTCATGATGAAATCCTTCAGTCAATTACATTACTTTAAAAAATAAACTCACCAGTTTTGGGAATAATTTCAAGGCAAAGTCAACAATGATTCCAGTTGGTTAAGTCAGTGTGTATTCAAGTTGGAAATCAGTTTTGTTCACCTTCGAGTAGCAGTTTGGACTAGCCATCATTTCCGGAGGTTGTGTGATTGCGTTGAACAAAAAGTCATACAATATTATTATTGGTGTCTACTTTGAGTGGACACTAGTAACTGACCATTATGACGTGCATAGTCCTTTCTTTTGTGCAGACTGAATTCTATCAGTCAGTCAGGTTTGCAATGTGGCCACCATTCTAGGTAGCTCGCCATCGCGGTGCACATTGATTTGATGATGTTAGATGCTTGGAGGCAATTGGAAGGGAGCTCAGCCTGACCTAGGTTTCGTGCTATTTGGCACTCACCAGTCAGTCAGCAAGGTGTATCTGCAACACTGAAGGAACTCATGTGACCACATTGAGAAACCTGACTGACAGAATTCAAGCTGTACGAAAGAAAGGACTAGACATGCCACACTACTTACTAGTGCCCAATCAAAGTGCCCACAACGGTCCTACAGGAGGTCAGTTGCGAGCCCGAATAGCTCAGTGGTAACGTCTCTGACTGCAACATTGGGAAATGAGTTCCTTCAATGTTACGGACACGCCTTTCTGACTGGTGAGTCCCAACTAGCACGAAACCTTTGTCAGGCTGGGCTTCCTGTGACCGATTGCCTCCAGCCATGTAATATTATTAGTGTCATTTGATAGACTGATAGTTACATGCAGTAAAACACTAATATATAAGTGTGGTGGTTGTATGAACTTTCATCTAAGCACTAGCCATCGTGTGACTGTAACTTCCTACAATAACATAGAAGTGTGTCAAGTTTCTACAACAATGAAAGCACATATCGAGAGATTAAAATTTGTGAAGAATTTTAAAATCTAAGATTTCATTATTATTATTTTTATCATGCTAGTATAGATAAACATTTTCTGCCTTAGCAAAACAAACTTGCATTACAACAAATACATACACTCATTCGGATATAAAGGTTATAATTGGATAACGTTAATAAGATTGCATTTTGCATAAAGACTATCCATTTCCTGTTATTGTAAAATTTTGCTATCATGTGTCCGTTGACCACACTGAAATTATCGATATAAGAGGATGAGAAACAGATATTGTCTGTTTTTTGTGCATGGAATAAGTCAGACGAAAAGACAGTAGGACATTTCAGTGTAGCTATCTATAGTTGAAGGAAAAAGCAGTAAAGGCAAAAAGAGGAGGAAGAGGTGATGATTATATCTAGCCAACGACAACAGCAAGCACCAATCACTCACTATCCACCGGAGCAACCCGAAGGAAGTTATGTCTTCCTCCCCAATTTGTGCAGCATCTCGTTTCAACCACTGGTGGCACAGGTGAGAGTTTCAAAGAAACGGTTGGCAAAGCCAGATAGACCTTCATAAAAATGAAATCACTTTGGAAGTCTACTGCACTTAACATATAGAACACGAAATGAACTTCCGACACTCATACAAAGTTAGTTCTTCTATATGCATAAGGGAAATAGTGAGGCGACCCACCCCCACCCAAAAAAAAAATTATTTCCAATAGCTTACTGCAGACTTCCGACGACATAGTTGAGTTCGCTAGCTCCATGGTGAAAGTGTGATGGTTAGCCAGAAAGGAAAGATAGTAATAAAGTGTGGTAGCGAACCTAAGAAGAACATATTACCCAAGAAAAACGTCTAAAGAAATTGAGATGACGGACCCCGAGACGGCATCAGATATGCTGACTCCATTGTTGCAAAAGCTCTGGAAGGAGGGGAAGGTGCCTACTGACTGGAGGAAAAGTTACCTCGTGAAACTACAAAAGAAGGGCGACTTAGAACTCTGCAAGAACTGGTGAGGAATCATGCTGCTGTCAACGCCAAGTAAAATCCTGAGTAGCATCATCCTGGAAAGAATAAAGGACGCAATGGAGACAGAACTCCGAACAGAAAAGCTGGATTCAGCAGAGGCAAATCATTATTATTATTATTATTGTATCCTTTAGTTCCTAGAGGAACATAGGGCTTCAGCTGCGCACCTCCATTGACTTCGGTTTTTTGACAACTTTTTCACCCTGCTCCAGGTCTGCCCACATGCTTTCATCTCCTCTTCACATGACCTCCTCCAAGTCACCCTTGGACGACCAACTCGCCGCCTCCCTTTCGGGTTCCACTCGAGGGCTTGTCTAGTGATGTCACTTGATGGTTTCCTCAGCGTATGGCCAATCCATCTCCATTTCTTTCTGCCTATTTGTTTCACAATCGGTTCCTGATTGGTTCGCTCCCAGAGATCCCTGTTGCTGATCTTTTCTGGCCATCTGATCTTGAGTATTGAGCGGAGACAGTTGTTAATGAAGGTTTGAAGTTTGTTTGAGATGCTCTTTATGACTCGCCAAGTCTCTGATCCGTATAGTAGCACTGACTTCACATTGGAGTTGAAAATCCGGATCTTATTTTTGATGCTGAATGCTGTTGACCTCCACACAGATTTGAGAGTAATGAAAGCTTGTCTTGCTTTTCCGATTCTGGCTTTGATGTCCTCGTCAGTTCCGCCTGTAGTTGAGACGATGCTTCCCAGGTAGGTGAAGGAGGTTGTTTCTTTCAGGTTCTTCCCATTTATGCTTATTGTGGTCTGTTGTTGCTGTTGATGTTGGCAAGGAATCTTCATCATCTCTGTTTTATCTATGTTCACGTGAAGTCCTATCTTTGATGCTTCTTCTGCCAACTTGTTACTTTTCATTTGCATATCTTCCAGTTTATGGGAAATCAGACATATATCATCGGCGAAATCCAGATCCTCCAAGTCTTTTGTGTCAGTCCATTTTATGCCTGTTCCCTCGTTGGTTGCCGTTGTCTGTCGCATTATCCAATCAATTGCAATCAGGAAGATCATTGGTGATAGTAGACAGCCTTGCCTCACTCCCGTCCTCACTTCGAAGGCTTCCGTAAGTTTCCCGTTGTGGATTACTTGGCATGCAGCATTGTCGTATAACTGTTGGATGAGGTGTATAATTGTCGATGGGACCCCGTAGTAGCGAAGTAGTTTCCAAATGACCTCTCGATCGACGCTGTCGAAGGCCTTTTCAAAGTCGATGAAGTTGAGATAGAGAGGTGACTGCCATTCCAAGCTTTGTTCAATGATGATCCGTAGAGTGGCGATTTGATCAATACATGATTTGTTTCTCCTGAATCCAGCCTGTTCCGGACGAAGTTTTTCATCTAGGGCTTGTTTGATTCTCTCCAGGATGATGCGACTTAGTATCTTGCTTGGAATGGACAGAAGCATAATTCCACGCCAGTTTTTACATTGACTTAAGTCTCCTTTCTTTGGAAGTTTGAATAAGTAACTGTTCTTCCAATCCTCGGGTACTTTGCCCTCTTTCCACACCTTCTCCAGTAGTGGTGTCATCAAGTCCGCTGTTGTCTCTGGGTCTATTTTCAAAGCCTCTGCTGGGATTCCATCTGGTCCCGGTGTTTTCCCAGTTTTAAGCATCTTGATTGCATTCAGGACTTCTGATTTCGTCGGGGGGTCAGTGTTCACTGGTAGTTCTGCTTCCGTTGTTGGTATTGCTGGACGTGTTGTAGGTGGCGGACGATTTAGAAGTCTTTTGAAGTGTTCAACCCAGTGCTTTCTCTGTTCCACCTCTTTGGTGATTGACTTTCCATTGTCGTCCTTTATTGGCTTAATCTGTGTCGAACGTTTGCCCGAAAGGTTCCTAGTTGTTTGGTAGAGTGTGGCGAGGTCTCCTTTGCCTGCAGCTTGTTCTGCTTCGTTTGCCATGGTTTCATAATATTTTCTTTTGTCTTCCCTGGCACTTTTCTTCACTCTTTTGTTCAGTGTATTGTAGCTTGCATTCAGCTCCTGTTTTTGTTGCTCGTCGGTGCACTGGATAATCTTTTGCTTCACTGTCCTTCTCTCTTCTATTAGTTTCCAAGTGTCCGTAGTGAGCCACTGTTTGTCCTGTCTCTTTTTTCTGCCTAGAATTTCTATGCAGGTTTGGCTCCACACCGTTTTCAAGTTGTTCCAGTGCTTTTCAACGCCGACCTCTTCGCTAGTGTTGATTTGTGTCTCGGCTTTGTCCTTTATGCTTGCAATGAAGATGTCCTTTGTAGCCTGGTCCTTCAGCTTTTGAGTGTTGAACTTGGCTTGTGGTCTATCTGCAGCTCCTCCTTCTTTGAAAGCTTTTAATTTGATTTGGATTGTCCCTTGTACGAGATAGTGGTCTGAGCCAACGTCTGCTCCTCTTCTTGCTTTTGTGTCCAGTAGGCTGCGCCTCCACTTCCTTGAGATTGAGATGAAGTCGATTTGGTTTTTGGTTTGCCCGTCTGGTGACACCCATGTAGCCTTGTGGATATCTTTGTGCTTGTATACACTGCCACCAATCACCAGTTCGTTGAAGGCGCAGAAGTCGGCGAAGAGTTCTCCGTTTTCATTCATTTCTCCTAGAGCTTCTCTACCCATGATGAGTTCCCTTCCCGTATTGTCTGGTCCCAGTTTGGCGTTCATGTCTCCCATTAGTATTTTCATGTCGCCAGCTGGAGTATTGTCCATTGTTGCCTGTAGTTGCCTGTAGAATTCTTCTTTCTTCTCGAGGTCTGCGTTGTTTGTGGGTGCATAACATTGTATGATTGACACTTTCCTTCCTTTGGAGTTGAACCTGGCGGTCATTATCCTGGACGAAATCGCCTCCCATTGTATCAGGGCTTTCGTTGCCGTTGGTGACATCATGATAGCCACGCCCTCGGTGTGCGTGTGGTTATCTTCTGGGTGACCGGAGTAGATCACTGACTCACCTGTTGACAATTTGGTGAGTCCACTCCCATTCCATCTGCTCTCACATATTCCCAGCACTTGTATTCCGTATCTTTTCATCTCGTTGGCGATCTGGGCAGCTTTTCCAGTCTCGTACATAGTTCGGACGTTCCATGTTCCTACACAGACTTTTTCTTTTGGTGCAAAGAGGTTCATTTTGCTGAAGGTTCTGTAGCAACTTTGTTTACAGGGTGTGGTTGCTAGCCTCACGCCTGAGAAAAGAATGATTACATTAAGTAAAAGTTTAGAGAGAAGCAACTTTTTGGGTTGCTCCCCTCAAAATCAGAAAATAACGGACAAACAATGAGAACAACATCAACAAAGGAAACAGTTCACAGAAAAAAGGGCAAAAAGCGACGACAACTATACAATAAGACAACATGCAATATAGTTCAGTACAGTTAACTAAAATGATATCTTAACCATAAACTCACTGACTTGGAGCAACTTGAACATATAAATCCAACAATATATACAATTATAGATGTGTTTATGTTTAAAAATTCCACAAATCCAAACAGTGAGTTATGTGTATTATCTGTCAATAAGATTGTATTTTTTGGATTCAGTGTTCGAAAGGTTAATAATTGTGATAATTTCCGCAAACACTTTGCATAAAATTTTAGAGTAATAAGAGATTTTATTTATGACCAAAATGTAGCGTAATAGTCGAAAAGGCAAATCATGTTCTGACCAAATTGCAACTCTACACATCATGGTCGAACAAAGCATGGAATGGCAATCAAACCTCTACATCAACTTTAAAGACTTTGAGAAGGCCTTTGACAGCGTTGACCACGAAGTAATAACCTTATTCAACAGCTGTACGACAACGGACCATGTCAAGTGATCCACAATGGAAAACTCAGCGAGGCGTTTGGAGTAAACACAGGAGTCAGACAAGGGTGCATACTATCTATCACCGATGATATTCCTAATTGTGGTCGACTGGATTATGCTTCAGACAGTGAGTGGGAAACGAGAAGACAGGGATATCCTGGACCGATGTGAAGAACCCAGAAAACCTGGATTTCGCGTGTGGATGACTTATGTTTGATGTCACACACACAAAATCGAAGACTTACAAGCGAAAATCGACCGACAAACTGATCGAAGAAGCAGACGACGAACACAGGACTCCAGGTGATGAACATAGACAAGACGGAGGTAATGAAAATAACCAACCAACCAACAACAACAACAACAACAGAAACATCCAGCGCCAATCACCATCACCATCAACGGGAGGGATTTGAAAGAGGTTACTTCATTCACTCACTTTTCTAGGGAGTACTGTCTCAACTACAGGAATTCGGAATGGACGATGATGTCAAATCGAGCGAGATTCGGGAAGGTGAGAAACACATTCATCAATCAATCTGAAACCAATCTGGAAATCTTCGTCACTCAGCCAGCATCAACAACAAAATTCGGTAGGATTTTCAATACAAACGTCAAGTCGGTCAGTTCTTCTATACGGATCAGAAACTTGGCGGGCGGGTCACAAAGAATATTTCCAACAGCCTGTTGCAGACCTTTATTAACAACAACTGTCTTCGCCGGCTCTATACTGAAGATCAGATGGCCGGGTCGGAAAGAATCACCAACAAGAAATTATGGGCACTAACAGACAAAACAAGAACCAATCGCCAACCAACAAATCTGCAGGAGAAAGTGGAGAGTGGATTGGACACTCGCTCGCTGAGGAGGCCACCGCTGGGTGACATCGCGCGCGCGTCAGGCCATTGTTCGTGTGGAACCAGGCCGAAAGGGAAGCAAGCGGCGAGTGGGTCGTCAGTGCAACGGTGACATATAGGAGATCGTGTGAAGAGGAGTTGAAACAGTGTGGACTAACATGGATGCAGGTGAGACGTACAGCAGAAGACAGAAGTGGCAAGTGGAGATGTGCATTTGAAGCCCTATGTTCCACTAGGAACCCAAGGGAACAATAATAATAATAAATTGAGATAAGCTGGACACTCATCAAGTGACATCAGGCAGCAGACCTTCCAGTGGAATCCCAATATAAAAGAGATTACGAGTTGGACATCCGAAGGCGACATGGGGAAAATAGTGTGATGAGGAGATAAAAAATTATAGCTAAGCTTGGAACCAATTGAAAAGAGATGCAGGGAATGGAGTGAAATGAGGGTGTATCGTTTAAGCCCTATGTTCCACTGAGAATCTACTTCCATCATTACTTGATAGCACGTTAGTGAATACAATAATCACAAAATCTTCTTCAGAACATTCAGTACTGGCAGTGAATGCATCGGTCAGTGTATTTCAAACTAGTATCCATTAAAACACAGATAACAGATGTTCAAAATAACTTCACACCTGTATACATCTGTGATGCTATAAATGTTAGATCATCTTCTAAATATATACAAACAAAATCCATAGGGAAAGAATGTTGATATATATATATATGTATACCAGCAAAACAGTATAGTGAATGATACTTACACGGTGCAAAAGTAACAGAAAGACAGTCTGTGTGATGAAAAATAAAATCTTGAAAAAAGTGTAAACACCTGATGCAGCATTGTGTGGATATTTTGTTACAACTTCATAACATCGTGTTGCTGTATAAACAATGGACATGCCGGCAAACACTAAACGGAAACAAAAAAAAAAATTAAACAACATACACATAACAACAATCATGAAATAAGAGCAGTTAGTTGCCTAAGACAACAACAATTAAATGACTACAAAATTACTGACTACAGTTTTCGACCCACTTACAGCATATAATTAACACTCGCTGAATTGTCTACAAATAAAGCAGGGGTGTTCAGTTCGGTTGATGAAAGAAATCCTAGAAGTTGCTAGATATCCAGAGTTAAACAAACATTTTATAGAAATTAATTTGGTGGTTAGAGGATATCGTCATGAGTTGACATCAGTTAGGGAATCATTGGATAATCTGCAGGGAGTACTGAACAGCTGTTTTGCGTTGTCCTAGTTTGCGACTTTTCAGCAGGACTGTAATTCCAGTCAACGGGTTCCACGATCAAAGACGTCTTCAGTGACGTTTTTTAGTTTCAAGATTAACAATGTTTAAAGTTTCAGGCACATACAGTTAATAGGAACTGACCGACAGACTGGTTTCAACAGACAACTTTCCACAGATGTGCAGCAGTCCAAGTCGCCACACTCCTTTTTTCTACCACACAGAGCAAGAGAATAAAGTGAAAAGAAATGCAAAATACAGACAGTAAACAGAGATATAGGGCGAAAGAAAATAGTAATGTCGGAGAACAATATAGTTTTATTGGACATTATAAGTCACAAGGAGTGGATGCATCTCCGCCAGACACTGAGAACGATTTTGAGCCGTCCATATCACCAATCGTCTCCAGACATCGGATTTTACCATCCTGAGCACTCCAACAAGGGAGTCAGGCAGCCTACATCTCCCCACGTGGCTTGCTGGCTGGCTGGCTGGCTTAAACTGACTGTTGTGGACTTCATTGACTGATGAAGCCATGTGTCAGTTTGACCACCACAACCACCACCACTGGTGGTGGCCTTTTCCAACCCGATCCATCCTATGTCAGTCAGCTAACATTGTCCGTAGTCGATGAAGCCAATGAATGGTTGGTCATGCATACATAACACACGTCCTAACCATCTCTCTCAATCAGTGTAACTTCACAACCTCCTCGTCTGCTGACTTCCTTTTCTTACCTAGAACTCAACCGCAGCCCAACCTTCATATTCCTCATCCTATTATACCACCTGCGTCGGTGGCATAATGGTTAGGACGCTCGCCAAGCATGCACATGGCGCGAAGTTCGATCCCCAGCCGCCGACGCACTCCTTCACCTCTCAAGGGTAGAATTAATGCTGGTAAAGAGGAAAGGCTGGGCATGAGGCTAGCAACCCCACTAGCCTGAGGCCCTATGTTCCACTGGGGAACGTGAAGGAAAGAAAAATTATGCCGCCTAACACACACGGGAGATAGAACGCAGACACATTTGATCGAAGACAACTGACTAGATTTTTCATGTCTTCCACTTTCAGTGGCTATGTGTCACTCACAGCCAGTCATAAGGGAGGACGTAGCGGACTACTGAGCAGTACACACGCCCTCTGGTCGATAGCCAGTCGGATATGACGTCTACTCCAGAGACAGCGTAAATTGGCGCATATATGCCAAACAAGCCTTCTATATCTGTGCTGAGATTTCGTCAGCCATCAACCCCCTGTCGTTGGCTGATGTAACTTCCCAAATAAGTCAAGTAATCAACCGGCTCTATCACTTTACTCCCTATCTCTGTGTTGGAAGTCAGTGTGATCCAGTTGTGTGGCACCATCTTACATTTGGCAGGCACGAATAGACAAAATAAAGATGAAATTATATATTGTTTAAAATTTGGGCTACCGATATCCATGCTGAAAATTCCATACTTGTACCGAAAATACAGTGTGGAATCAAGCTGTAAATCAAAAATCAAAAATCAAAAAAATCAAATTAGAAAGGGTGTCATCCAAATTGTGGAAAGCATTTTTGGGTTAAGAAAAATACTCACGGACATAACGGGTTATGAACCACATCATCACAGTCACATTGGTAATCACTAAAGGTGGTCACTCATAGTTTATCACAAGGAATTTGAACATATCAGTCACAAAGTGTTCTTTTCAAAAGAAGAGAATTTCGAATTGCTCGTGTTCATAGTGGTTATCAAGCAGAACAGCACTATATTTATTTACCAGCCATAATGTAAAATTAATGAAAGAGACAATTGCTTAAAAACAACTTGATTTCATTTTTCATCTGACACAATCTTGGGTCAACTGAAAGCTTTTGAATAACTGAGGATCATATAAGGACGACGCCAAAGAAATGACGTTTTACTGGGACTAGAAAACACCAGTTAGTTTCTGGTTCTTATTCAAGGTTTGGAAGAGAAATTCCACCCTGCGAAATAGTTGTGAGGATTTTCTTCAAATTTAATTGAATTTTAGATTTCCCCGTCGATCGATTGGACCGAAGTGCTTGGCCTCACGTTGACATGCCGGCTTCTTGTGCAGATGCTTCGACGATATCCGGGCATGTAATTAGAACTGAATTGGTGTATGGTGATTAGCAGTGAAATCCAGGATGAGCATTTCGCCTTCTTTGGGACTCGTCATCTAGATGTACCTGCATTTCTCAGTGAGTGATGATGTTCCCACCGAGGCTCGAACTCAGTGGCCACAGTTTCAAACGGTAAAGTATTATCAACTAGACCACTTGAGCCACCTCTTGTGCAACGGGTCATACTAGTTATTTAAGTGAATTTTAGATTTCCCCCGTCGATTGATTGAACCGAAGTGCTCGGCCTCATTTCGACAGGTGTATCCAGATGACGAGTCCCAAAGAGGGCGAAATGCGCATTCTGGATCCCACTGCTAGTCACCATACACCAATTAAATTTCCTTCAAATGCCTAAAAGTATATTAGATGTTGCAGGTAGTCGGCAGGACTCCTTGGGCCTATGTTTCGTGCTAGTTGGCACTCGTCAGCAGGGCAGATACGCCTGCCTTGCTGACTGACTAACTGGTGAGTGCCAGCTAGCACGAAACCTCGGTCAGGCTGGGCTTCCTGTGGCCGATAGCCTCCATTTAACTAATATCATCAAGTCAATGTGTGTACCGTGATAGCGAACTACCTACAATGGCATCCACATTACAAACCTGACTGATCGAATTCAGTCTGCAGCAAAGAAACGACTATGCACGTCACAATAGTCAGTTACCAATATCAAATCAAAGCACCTAAAAGTATCTAATGTAAGTGTTGGACCAAGGTACATTGATGGAATACAAATCCATATTTCCATTTACATCAAACTGATATGATCATCAGTAATAATTTGTGCTCGAAAAGTTGCCCAGTTATCAGTGCTGCATCACTACCTGTTATTTCAAATAAACGTATCTACTATGAAACTAATATATATATATATATATATATATATATAATTGACACACAAATACTCCTTAAAATAGAAACCACAAACAACGCAAACACTGATAAACACTCACTTTTACCAAAAAAGTGACGAACATATATGGCCTGTAACCGAGTTCTGTAACATTTGTTTATTTTGAAGAACGTTACTATGGTTAATTCCTTAATTTTAACCATGAATGGGTATAAACAAATTTTTCTCTTGAAATTTGTTTCCAGCTTGACTAATCAATTAATTGTACAACTCTTAATTTAAAGTTTCTAGATTTTCTGGCATTCGCATAATCTGTTTTTTTTGTTTCACGTGATGTAAGGTGAATTCTGAGTCTTGAAAGTAGATATTTTTGTGTGATTCGAGTATGATTAACACTGTAGTAGTAGTAGTAGTAGTAGAAACTTCAAATGGGCAGGCAGTAGGTTAGTGATATTTGAAACCAAGCCTCCGCTTATTCTTTCTATATGGTTCGCTTACTCTTATGTTCACGAAATGAAATTCAGTAAATGCACAAATATATGCAAACACTTACTGGCCATATAAGAATAACTGGTATACAATTTCAAGCATTGACTATAGTTATGTTTCTTTTACTGTATTGATCTAGTCGTCATTAGATATAAGTATAAAACTTGGGCACTGTGGTGGTAGAGTATAACTCCATTATGGAAAAGATTTTATTTTGATAAACTGTCACACAGTGGTGTTATACAGTAATATTAACTGATGACCACAAGTTTCGAGCACAAACTATTGCCACTCATAACCATATCAAGTCACTCACTCACACAACTTTCTTGCTTCAATTATATACATGAGTGAAACTGATGATTAGACACTTAAGTAAAAATCAATATGGGATAATGTACATTCAGAATTATTAATATGAGTGTTATTGATCAATTACAATCAGATGGGAAATAAGACGAGTGTTTTTATAGTCACAGTAAGTAACTTGTTAGAACGGTGTGATATGCTTGAATTGAATACCTTGCAATGATTGTGAGGTAAACCTATATAGGTCAAACTAGTAGATTGAGGTTAATCAGATTGTAGGAACATAAGAATTTAGCTAATGTAAGAATGGTTGACCCCGAGAAGATAAGCAATTTAGGAAAAAAGCTCAACACTACATTGCACTGCATGCATTAACACACAACCATACAATAGGGTGGAAGAGGGTTAAAGTTCTAAAAAGTAATCTAGATAGGTGAAGAGAGAGGTAGATTGATTACTGAATCCTTGTTCATTGAGTCGACATCCAATACATGCAATAGCAATGACTCAATGCAAATACCAGAAACATGGAAGATATCATTACCGCCGGTCAGTCAAATCAGAGGAGGATAATCAATAATCTTAAATTGTATTCTATTTCAATTCAAGCATATTACAACATTCTAACAAGTTACTTACTGTGACTATAAAAACACTCGTCTTATTTCCCATCTGATTGTAATTGATCAATAACACTCATATTAATAATTCTGAATGTACAGTATCCCATATTGATTTTTACTCAAGTGTCTAATCATCAGTTTCACTCATGTATATAATTGAAGCAAGAACGTTGTGTGAGTGAGTGACTTGATATGGTTATGAGTGGCAATAGTTTGTGCTCGAAACTTGTGGTCATCAGTTAAAATTACTGTGTAACACCGTGTGACTTATCAAAATAAAATCTTATCTATAATGCAATCGTCATTAGAGTTCACTGGATTTGGTTTTTGAAAGCTGAAAGGAGTTCTGATGAACACTTTCAAAATCGCATTTCATATAAATTTGCACTTATACACAAAAAAGTGGACATTTATATATCACTCAATAAACTCAAAACAATTCATGAAAATCAAGTAAAACTTCATCATCATCATCAACGTAAAGTTAGTTGGTTTTTCTTTTTATAACTCGCATTGTAAGAATTCAGTGACAGGTTGCCATCAGACGGTCTCAAATTATTTCCAGTAAAACAACCGAATAAGAACACTTAATTCAATATTTCAAGACTGACCGCCTCACTGACTATTTTCAACGTACAACTTTGCACCAATGTGAAGCAGTTCAAGTTGCAACACTCCCTTCTTGTAGCACATTAAGTAAGAGAAATGAATGATAAGAGATTCAAAGCGGAGATAATAAACACAGATATGAGGCAAAAGGAATAGTAGTATGGAAGAATAATATAGTTTTATTAGACATAATAAGTCACAAAGAGTGGATGTATCTGTGTCAGACACTGAGAACGACTGTGAGCCGGCCATATCACCAATTGTCTCCAGTCATTGGTGTGTGCCATCCCGAACACCCCAACCAGGAAGTCAGGTAGCCTACACCTCTCAACGTGTGTGGATGACTGGCTTAAAGTGACTGTTGTGGATTTCATTGACTGATGAAGCCAAGTGTCGGTTTGACCACCACCGCCATCACTGACTGACTGTTTTCCAACCTGATCCATCCTTTGTCAGCTAACATTGCCCGCCGAGGGTATTGGTCTACTGGCTACTGACAAAAAGCGTCTAAGTAATACCTACTATTTCCTGTTAGCCTTATCTGATAGTCCACTGAAGAATAACAATGGGATTAAAGCTATCTAAAAGGATTGTATAAACGAGCATCGCAACAACAACTTCACCTGCTGAGACTTATTCATGCAATTAAAAACGTTCTTATATATGTTTGTAACTTCGTGTACGAAAATGAAAAGCTGTATTTGTGACATATATGCGTGTAACCTCTGGCAATGCACTAGTAAGTAATTCCATATTAGTTTGTTTATTAAATGTATCACAGTCACAGAAACAGTATTATTATTTACTGGATGAAGTTTCGAACAAAATTTATTGCGGTTAATAATCATATCGCAAATTATAATCACAAGACTTCGAAACTTGAGATTTATAGTTTTCTTTGTTCTCGCCTATTTGTCATTGTTGGGGTAGTAGAAGTTTCCAGATATCAGGATATAGATAGATTTTTCGAACACATCAACTCGAAGGTAGAGGCAATTCAATTCACTTATGAATTGGAAAGTCAGGAAGAGGAGCTGCCAATGTTAAATTGCAACGTAAAAAGGAAAGAAGATGGGAAGTTAGACACTAGTGTTTACAGGAAACCCACACATTCAAACAGCTATTTCGACTCCCCATCATCCCATCCTTTGTCATTCAAAATAGTATCAGTGAAATTTCTAAGTAATAGAGCACAAAACGTAAGTAATACCAAAGAAAATCTAAGACAGAAAGTGAGGCATATAAGAGAAGCCTTGAAAAGTAATAATTACCCTGATTAATTAGTCGGAAAGTATGTAGAGAAATGTAGAAATAAAATAAATAATGATGATAGCGATAGTGATAATAATAATAATAATGACATGTATGTCAAACATGCACGGGATAATGACAACACCAGCAATAGGGAATCGAAATCATCGGTAGTACTTACATACAAAGAAGGAACCTCAGACACCTTGTGGAGAATTCTTAACAATGCTGGCAGTAATACAAATGGCTGGCATTCAATTACCCAGAAACTCAATTAGAAACATGCTTTGTCGGTCAAAAGATCCTGTGGAACAACCAGTTAAACCAAACAATTCAGTTTATCTAGTACTCTGCAGCAATGATTGTCACATCAAATATATAATTTAGAGTAGTGGAGCGGGGTCAGTCAGTCAGACTAGCAGAGCCCAAACACCTACCAAAATCTACATCAGTTGAACCTAAGAAGATAAGAAATCTAGAGAATAGTTCAGGTATACCGCTCACTCACTACATGCATGTACACACCAACATACAATCTAGGATGGATGGGATAAGGTGACAGTCTTAAAATCTAATCTAATGTCACAGGGTGAATGGAGGAAGAGATTGATAACAGAAGCTTTGTTTCTCGAATCAACTCAGAGAGAATAAGTGTATCAGGAATGATTCACCATCTGTCCAACCAGACATCTTGAAATTCTGCTACCCCAACGATGACGAATAGGAGAGAACAAAGAAAACTACAAAAATCAAGTCTCGAAGTCATGTGATTATAATTGATGAAATGATTATGAACAATAAATTTTGTTCGAAACATTGTCATCCAGCAAATAATACTGTTTCACTCACTGCGTGATACATCCAATAAACAAACTAATATGGAACACACTATTAGGTGTTGCTGAGCAGGAAAAATTTTATGTTCCTAGGGCAACGGTAGCTAGCCTACGTACCTCGTTTTCCAGTCCTGGAATTATTACGTAGGAACACAACAAGTAAAATTAACTAGATAAGCACTGAGTACCAGAGAGTTTAATTACACATTATATGAACACTATAAAAAGCATTCGTTCAAAATAAAGTAGCAAATTAACTTTCATTTTAAACGCAAACTCCATTTTTAATTAAGAAGTGAAACTATTAACAATATTTCATATTCACTAAGTAATTCATGACCTTGGATCAATAACAGGGTGAACATTTTTTAAACCAGGTTAACTATTCATTAAGCGGTGATAGTAAAAGCAAAGTAAAACAAAACAAGATTTTGAGCGAACAATTGTTTTCGATAACTTCTTCTTCAGGCTCTACAGTTATAAATCCAAGAATAATAGAGTACATATAGCCAGTAAAGGCAAACCTACCAATTCTGTAGCATTTTATTACAATTTACAATTTAGCCTCTTTATTTTATCATTAGACATTATTGGTCAGCCCTCACATCCAGTGCCTCATTTTTTAACGTGTCTTTACATGTATTTTGTGGTTATCGCATTTTCTCACCCCAAGGACACTTGTATCCTGTTAACTATAAAACTACACGATATCACCCAATTGTTCATTCACACTTCATCACATTTTTCTGACTAAACACCCTATACACATTTAATTGACTATGCTATCTAATGGGCTATCACCTCAACTTACACATGCATCCCAATACAGTTTCTGATATTATTTTCACTTGCCTTTACTGGCTATATGTACTCTATTATTCATGGATTTACAACTGTAGAGCCTGAAGAAGAAGAAGTTATCGAAAACAATTGTTCCCTCAACATCTTGTTTTGATTTCAACATGGGGATTTTTCATTTACCGAAGTAAAACATTCCAGCAACTAAGACACCTTCAAATTTACTCTGTGCAGTGACGATGACGTTTCAGAATTGGTAAAAAAAAAGAAAACAGTATTTGAGTTTTTGGTTTTTTCAACGTGGCTGTTTAGGGACCTTTTGTTTCATGATTTCAGTGATGTATGAGCCGTAGAATCCTGTACACTAGTGATTATTTAAAACAGAAGATAAGTACAAGTATCAGATAGGTATCAAGTACAAAAGAAATTTAGTAAAGACAAGGTTAGTTAGAGCTGTATGCTCAGAAGAGGTAATTGAAGAAGAATCAAGCATTGTATATGATACTTTGATCGAAAATGGCTATCCCGACAAATTTATCAAGAAACACATGACAAATAAAGCGGAAAAGGACTACTCACTATCTGTAAAAACAACGAGCCTCTTTATATGCGACTACAATTCAATGGCGATATACCAAGTGAGATAATTACGAGGAGATTACGAAAATCAGTTCAAAGAACTTTTAATGCTGGCGAATTACACGTCCTATTCTCTAGACGATCGATGGCGCTACCTCGACTGAAAGATGAAGTACGTAGACTAGGTAGCCACTTCAAATTGTATCTACCAATTCAGCTGCACTTGTGGAGCGAGTTATATTGACCGTTGCTCTAGCAACTTGATTTTTCGTACTCGCTCGAGTACACCTTCTTGTATGGCTAAGTAAAGGTGTAGTAAAACCATAAACAGTTCGACATTGAACCATCTGGTGCAAACCGGCCACAAGCAAGCCAGCGTTAAAGAATCCTTCTCTGCTTAATAAGTTGTGAAAACCATCGAAGCACCACATGCTCCAAACAGCAGAGGCTATTGCAACTCGTCTCAAACCACCAGTGCTCTGTGTTCAAAAGAAGCAAATCCAGCTAGCCCCTACTACTGCCCTGGTCGGCCTTCAGTAGAGACTATAAATTCATGAATTTGTAATATTATCTTTCCTAATTTTTCTGAAATTCAGCTTATTTTATGTTGATTCTATTGAGCTGAAATCTATTGATATTATTGATTCGATGTTATTTAAACAGCAACATTAATGTTGTTCATAACACTAATTCATTCATTCATTCACTATTATGGATGGATATATAACTCTAGAGCCTGATGACGAGCAGGTTATCGAGAAGAGTACTCTTTGTTCAGTATCTATTCTTTTGAAAAATTTTAATGGGCATTTTTAATAAGGTTAAATAATAATAATAAAGGTAACAGGAGGTCCATAAGTATGATTCTAAGATGTAGAATAAAGCATGACATTAATTATATTCTTCGCAACCTTAATTGTTTGTTTGATTCTGAAAGCTTGTATAATAATAAGATACAACCCTGTGAAACTACTGTAGTTCTATTATAACTCTGTGACAAAGCATCCTTATATCAAAATTTGTACAAACATCGTAACACTTAGGTCCATTGATATCGTAGACTTTTTCTTATTTGTTATTTTTCACACACCGAAAAAATATCAATGCAAATGTTTGACGCCATGGATTTAATAATAATAATAACAACAATTTCATTTAGAATAAATTAAGATCAAAGCTAAGATGATTTTATCGTTTTTGTTCGTCACAAAAAATCAATCTAAATAGATCATGGTTTGTGTTTGAACTATTTTATGAAGATTCTTATATAATCTGAAATATCAAACTGCATGGTATTATACTTTTTACTGTTCTGTATATATGTCCTGTTAGATTCCATTCACCAAACTGTGTGCTAAGCGTTTAAACAAAATAGTCAAATAAAGCACACGTTTTTACCTTGCACAAAATCAGATTTCTCTAAACATTCAAGCACACTTCATTTCACTTGTTTAAAAAAAGAACATTTGGACCCCATACAAGTGTTGTGTGGCAATAGAACTCACTTTCGCGAATCAGGTGCTTCAGGATATTTATTGCTGACCTAGGTGGCTTACCGGTGGAATTTCTGAAGTATTTCGTGAATGGCGCTGAGTGTCTTGCATTAACCATATGTTGAGTCACTGAACTGTATACCCGTTTTCGTTCTCCTTTTACTAGCCAGGCTGGATAGTGTTCACGAGGGCGATTTTCAAGTTGGCGCATGGTAACAGCTGATGTACTCAGCTTTGCACGAGCAAGTAAACTGGTATATGCACGCTGAAGTGGCCCAATGCGCCGGCTTGTTTTTCGCGTTCTGGTTGAACAGTTTCTTGCAGGAGAACGTCAGTCGTAGGCTTGCAGCGAAGTATGTCTTCCTCAGTCGGTGGCATAGCGGTTAGGACGCTCGCTGACCATGCACATGGTCCTGGGTTCTATCCCCGGCCACCGACGCACTCCTTTACCTCGCTAAGCCAGAAATAATGCTAGTAAAGTGGAAAGGTTGGGTATGAGGCTAGCAACTCAATCCTGTAAATATGAACACTGCTACAGAAACTCCAAGCCACTAGCTTGAAGCCCCATCTTCCATTGGGGAACGTGAAAGAAAAAAAATGTCTTCCTCAAAGATTTGCAGAGGCGTATACGAGTGATTTTGACTTCAGTGTCACCTTTGAATTCTAGATTAAGCAGAAGTATTTTCTTTGTAACGGATTGGACTTGTTCGGAAGTCTTCCATGATTTGAGATTTTTGTCTATGAACCTGAGCGGAAACCCGTTTTCCATCAGTGTTCTTCGGAGATTGCACAGTTCTTTGTCAATCAATTCCTAGCTTCATATCTTCCAAATCCTCGGGAAATAGAGTATATCAGGTTCTTCTTTCTGCTTAGGGACACAACGTTTTGAAATTTGGTGAATTGTCCACTCCATGTAGGCTTTTTGTATATGAATCTTTTCAAAGAGCGAGGTCCATCTAACAAGAAACGCCAACAACTCTCTGAAAAGGTCCAGATAAAAAAAGCCTACATCGAATGGATAATTCACCGACTTTCAAATCTTTGTGCCCCTGAGCAGAAAGAGGAACCTGATCTAAGCTCTCTCCTCCATGAACTGTTCGAGGATAAACTGAAAAATTCTTGTTACATACATTTTCCTCTAACTACTATGTATCATTGGGTAATGATTATTATTATTAATTATTATATTATTATTATACTAATATTAACCTTTAGTGGATTTGATGAACTCTTCTTTTCCGAATTATCAACGTAGGCTGTGGTGTTTCAAATATATTTGAATGAATTCAGACTAGTACCAAATCAAAGCAAAAGGTAGTCAATATCTTATTTGGATGCAGACGGTTTTATGGCAAATATTGAGAAGCTTTAATATTATTATCATTATTGGTCCCTTGGGTTCCTAGTGGAACATAGGGCTTCAACTTCACGTCTCCACTTGCCACTTCTGTCTTCTGCTGTACGTCTCATCTGCATCCATGTTAGTCCACACTGTTTCAACTCCTCTTCACACGATCTCCTATATGTCACCGTTGCACTGACGACCCACTCGCCGCTTGCTTCCCTTTCGGCCTGGTTCCACACGAACAATGGCCTGACGCGCGCACGATGTCACCCAGCGGTGGCCTCCTCAGCAAGCGAGTGTCAAATCCACTCTCCACTTTCTCCTGCAGATTTGTTGGTTGGCGTTTGGTTCTTGTTTTGTCTGTTAGTGCCCATAATTTCTTGTTGGTGATTCTTTCCGACCCGGCCATCTGATCTTCAGTATAGAGCCGGCGAAGACAGTTGTTGTTAATAAAGGTCTGCAACAGGCTGTTGGAAATATTCTTTGTGACCCGCCCACCAAGTTTCTGATCCGTATAGAAGAACTGACCGACTTGACGTTTGTATTCAAAATCCTACCGATTAGTTTGTTTATAAAATGTATCACACTAATATGGAATTACTTACTACCACAGTGCCCAAGTTTTACACATATATAAAATCCTACCGAATTTTGTTGTTGGTGCTGGCTGAGTGATGAAGATTTCCAGATTGGTTTTAGGTTGAATGATAAATGTGTTTCTCAGCTTCCCGATTCTAGCTCGACTTGATATCCTCGTCCATTCCAACTTCCTGTAGTTGAGATAGTACTCCCTAGAAAAGTGAGTGAATGAAGTAACCTATTTCAAATCCCTCCCGTTGATGGTGATGGTGATTGGCGCTGGATGTTTCTGTTGTTGCTGTCGGTGGTGGTGGTTGGTTGGTTTGTTGGTTATTTTCATAACCTCCGTCTTGTCTATGTTCATCACCTGGAGTCCTGTGTTCGTCGTCTGCTTCTTCGACCAGTTTGTCGGTCGATTTTCGCTTGTAAGTCTTCGATTTTGTGTGTGTGACATCAAACATAAGTCATCCACACGCGAAATCCAGGTTTTCTGGGTTCTTCACGCAGGTCCAGGATATCCCTGTCTTCTCGTTTCCCACTCACTGTCTGAAGCATAATCCAGTCGACCACAATTAGGAATATCATCGGTGATAGATAGTATGTACCCTTGTCTGACTCCTGTGTTTACTCCAAACGCCTCGCTGAGTTTTCCGTTGTGGATCACTTGACATGTGCGGTTGTCATACAGCTGTTGAATGAGGTTGATGAATATTTGGAATACGCCGTAGTACTCGAGTTATTTCCAAATTACTTCACGGTCAACGCTGTCTGTTGAAGGCCTCCTCAAAGTCTATAAAGTTGAGGTGGGGGTTCGATTGCCATTCCATGCTTGGGTAATGAAATAACCGCTAATCGGTGCTAGAACCTCGATACTAAAAGTGCATACACATCATATAGTCAGGGAAGTGAAAACTACAGGTGTCTCCACATGGTGTACACGTTTTACGGAGAGTCATGTTTTTGACAACTTACGTCACAGATATTCACAGACAACAGCAAGTGTAGAAGCCATTCGATAGGTATAATCACTTCTGATCACATGGCCTACACCAATCTGTCACTAAGTCTATGCAAACTTGTTTTATCCAAGATCCGAAGACTGGTATGTGTATGACTGCAGCGGATAATTTCTCATACACTCCGTAGACAATTCATTTGAATGGAAATATAACAAATACAACCCTTATCTGAACGATTTTCTCAAGATCGCATTTAGTAAAATTAGAAAACACTACAGATCTAGTATCATAGGAATTATTAAAAAGATGTTTGCAGCGAAGAAAACTTTCTTTTCAATGCAGTTATCAACTAGGCTGTACATTCGTGTATTTATATTACATGTGTGTGCGGGAACACTATCCAGCATAGATAGCAAAGGGGGAACTTAACAGAGTACACAGTTCGATAACACAGCATATGGGGAATTTCGGACATTCAGCCTTGTTTAAAAGTCCTTCAAAGCTACTTATAATATCCGATCCAACCTACCGAAGGGAGTGAAATCAAGACATCTAGGAATGGCTGAGGCACTGGCGATCCAAAAACCTAAGCTCATTCTATGTGTCCAAAAGAAATACTTCCAACCGTTGTCCCTACCATGGCCATCATGAAAAGTCAGTCTCACTAGTATTGATTATTCTATTACCTTTCTTGTCCAACCTTCCTGTTTATTTGTTATATTTACCTTTAAAATCCCTATCTGGATTGTTAGATTTGGTTACTGTTTTTATATTTATACGTCCGAACCTCCTACCCATTTCGTTAATACTACATCCTTAACCCATAATTATACAAAATGACTAGTTTTCTAGTAAATATAATCCTATTTTGTCTTTTCTACCCGATCTTCCCGATTATTACACATTGGAATTTTTAATTTGACCTTTGACCTGAAATATTTCTAGAATAATGCCACTGCCTATCTTCTGTTTATTACACATATTAGTTTTATTAATATAGCCTCTGACCGGAAATAACTGTGAAACTTTTTCACACGTGTAATATAAATACACGAGTGTGCAGCCTAGTTGATGACTTCATGTAAAAGAAAATTGTCTTCGCTGCAACCGTCTTTTTTAGTAATTCCTAGTATCATGACAGCCCCCGGACATGGACTTGTCTGTCTCTCTATCTGTCTGTCTGGATTCAACATAGAACTTGGCACCGAAGTGCAGTAGTTCGAGTTGCCACGTTCCAAATAGCACACAGAGGTAGACAAGAAGATGAGTGAAGAGAATCAATACAGTCTGACAAGTATAAGAGTGAAACAGAATGGGTAATGGTAGAAAGGAATATGAAAGATTACAGAGACTGAATACATATGCGCTGGCCATTGACAACGATTTTGAGCCATGTCACCTATTGTCTCCAGCCATTGATTCCTAGAGTCCCGAGGGCCCCAACCCGGGAGTCTGCATCTCCCTACCTGACTCAGTTTAACTGTCAAGGATTTCATGGATTGATGAGGCCATGTTTTTGTTTGGCCACCACTGGCTCTTTTCCAACCTGCACCTATATCAGCTAGTAATGCCCGTCGGGGGAGGCGGTGGTTAGGCATGCGCAGCACGTGACGTGACCTAGCCATCTCAGTCTATGTAACTTTATAGCCTCGTCGATTGATTTTCCCTCTTTGCCCAACACTCTACGCCTAACGTCAACATTACTTACCTTGTTAGACCACCTAACGTGAGACAGAGATCGCAGACATCTATGATCGAAAGCAGTCAACCTTTTCATGTCTTCAACGCGTATTGGCCATGTTTCAGAGCCATAGAGAAGGACGGAGCGAACTGATGAGCAGTACACACGTCCCTTGGTTGATAACCGGATGTCACGCCTACGCCAGAGATGGTGTAAGTCAGCGAAAGCAGCTCGAGCTTTTCGGATCCGTGCTGAGATTTCATCGCCAATCAGTCCGTTGGTGCTAATACAACTTCCCAAATAGGTGAAGTGGTCAACATGTTCTATCACTTCACTCCCTATCACTAAGTTAGAAGTTGACGTGGTCCAGTCCTGTAGCAGCATCTTACATTTTGCAGGGGCGAATCGCATGCCAAACATACGAAGATTGCTGCTCAAGGTGTTCAGAAGACTCTGCATTTTGTCAGCATCCTCCCCTAACAGGACTATGTCATCTGCATATTCTAAGTCCATAAGACTATTCCCTGGTAACAAGTCGATTCCTAAGTCATTACGTTCAGTTAAGGATACTTCCATCAGCATATCTATGATGAAGTTAAACAGAAATGGGGAAAGTGGACATCCCTGTCGGACACCACTGGTTGTTACCAATTCAGATGACAATTCCCCATAAGCCCTTACACGACTACGTGAGTTTGAATAGAGTGCCTTGATTAGTGCAATGTACTTTCTTGGCACTCCCTTCACAGTCAGACATTGCCATAGTACCTTTCGATCCACGGAGTCGAAGGCCGCCTTCAAGTCAAGAAATATGACAATTGTTGGACGCCGAAAAGTGTGTCTATGTTCTAGAATCTGTCGAAGAGTGAAGATATGATCTATGCACCCTCTACCTGGTCTAAAGCCTGCTTGATTTTCCCTTGTCTGTTCCTCCCGAGTTCTGCTTAGTCTATGCATGATTACTGAGCCTAGGATTTTAGAGACTATGTTCGTTAGGCTGATCCCCCTATGATTATCACACGAGGACTTGTTTCCCTTCTTGAATATCGGTATAATAAGTGACTTACCCCAGTCTGATGGCACTGTCTCTGATTCCCAGACTTTGCCTAGTACCTCAGTTAATCTACAAACTAGTATGTCACCCCCATATTTAAACACCTCCGGAATAATTCCGTCGCGTCCTGCCGCTTTGCCTCGTTTCAACTTACTGATAGCTTTTGTGACCTCACTTACAGACGGCGGACTTGGTTGGTACAGGTGTGATATTGCATGGGAAAGTTAAGAGATTGGATATGTGATGATTGACCAACTATTCAAGGATAATTACACCAACTTACTGCCCAGTAAATGCTTATAAATAAAGGAACGATTGCACGAGTACCGATTCAAAGTATATAATGAAGGCTACAGATTGTGTCTGCTACTATGCAAACCTTGTCTAGGTTACGTTTTGCAGACATAATCTTATTTTCATGCATACAGTGCTTTCCTTTATCAAGTGGACAAAACCAAAACGATAGCGGTAGAATGCAAATGGTTGGTGAAAGCTTGTATATAAAAAGTCTTTGCATGGTCATTTAGAACCCAGAGATCCTCAAAAATGAGGCATTTTTAGATAAACAAGACTTTACTACATAGAAACAAATCACTAAATTACCGGCGATTTTGAAAATGTGTCAACACAAACTGACACCGAGTGTCGGATGCAAATTAATAATCGTCGTTGTTTCATTCGATTTCTGTGAAATGTGAAAGTGAACAACATGTGGTTACACGCTTCCCTTAGGGTTTTTATGGCACTGCCTTTTTTTTGATTTCAGCTTGATTCCACACTGTATTCTCGGTACAAGTATGGAATTTTCAGCATATGATATCGGTAGCCCAAATTTTGCAGGCCGACCATAGATATCATCAGGTGTGCGTCGGCAGAGGATCGAACCTCGGACCATGTGCACGGTCGGCGAGAGTCATAACCACTGTGCCACTGACGCACGAGTTGGAGTTGGAGCTGCAAAGTGAACAGAGCACGTACCTTAGAGATTTTGAACCTGTGGCTACAGCATGCGTTACAAACGGCAAGCTACTTAACTAAACAATAGAATATCGCTCATAGGAGGATTAAATAAGAATCAAAATAGAACTATCAGAGCAACAAACTGTTTGAGAACCTTCGAACATCAATGTGAAGGGAAATATTGGTGCGTAACTGCTAAGTTCTATCATTCCAAGCCAATCATACCAAGCTGATGCATTTAGTGATACTTACAGGCATTTTTAGAATGTAACGAGTTGTAATACTTCTGATCTGCTTATATACGTAAGTTTTGAATTATTTTCTCCGTGGAACTAGTAGGACAACATTATGTTTTAAAAGATTTTAGGGTTAAAGTAAGCAAATTATATGATTCCATTTTGGGTAAAATTTATTTTGATGAAGTCTCATTTTTATACAGTAATATTTACTGATAACCACATTTCGAGCACAATTTATTACTGGTAATAATCATATGAAGGCACTACTCACACAACTTTCTAACTTCATTTATATAATTCCATTATTTCAATTCATCGCTTGGCTTGGTTGGTAGTAGTAGTAGTATTTTACATATTTGCGGTATGAGTGATGACTCATTCCTATTGCACGTGTTGGGTGTAGATTCGATGAACAAGGATTCAGTAATCAACCTTTCCATACATCTACCTTTATTACACAATTGGGTGAGAGAGGGTTGAAATCCGAAAAAGTAACATAGATAGGTGGAGAGAGAGGTTGATTACTGAATCCTTGTTCATTGAGTCTACACCCAGCACGTGAAATAGGAATGACTCATAACTCATACCGGAAATATGGAAAATACTACTTATTCTTATATCTTATTCTTATATCAAAAACTATATGCTCTATCTTGCTCAGAAATTTGCAGTTGCTGTACATTCTTTAAGTGGTGCTTGTTACAAATAATTCTCTGCACTTTAGTTTGGTAGTGCGTACAATCACCACTGTTGAAATTATTTACCTGTTAATTCTATTTGATAGCCTTCAGATTGTTCTTAATATGACCAGTGTTCTACAAACAGCATGCAATCGAATGCCTTGAAAATAATCTACAGGCAAAAGAAAGCTACTTTACTACATTTTGCCGAGATGGTTATTGATTTCTCGGAAATACCTCAGTTCGCATCGGTAAATTTTGAATTTTACCCAATATTCTAATCAGGCAAATAGCCTGCTGGGAAATATTATTGCATTACGGCAATAAAAAAGGATGCCAGTAGTAGGATGCTTGAATAACCCCTCATTTATATATCCAGTATGA
This sequence comes from Trichobilharzia regenti, assembly GCA_944472135.2. Classification (NCBI taxonomy): domain Eukaryota; kingdom Metazoa; phylum Platyhelminthes; class Trematoda; order Strigeidida; family Schistosomatidae; genus Trichobilharzia; species Trichobilharzia regenti. The sequence continues at coordinate 139,711,935 of OX235270.1, read as the reverse complement.
ATGCTGACTACTTTTACACACAGAGCTTTATTTATTCAGTTAGAAAACATTTCTTCCTGTATATATTCCAAAGAACGCAGTCAAAGGTGATAGAGCACACACAACGTAAACTCATACTGTCTAGGCGTAATAGAAATGTATTCTATCCTCTTTGTAATACGGCTAGAAAACAGAAGGTTCAGCAGGTGGTTTAGTGTAAAGACGGTTAACCAGTGCGAGAAATGAATACTAATATGAAGTGTGATATTCGTGCTCACTTTGTTTGGACACCAGGTAAGTAGTGTGATGCGTCTAGTCCTTTCTTTGGTGCAGACTGAATTCTATCAGTCAGGTTTGCAATGCCGCCATCATGCCACTAGGTAGCTCGCCATCACGGTGCACGCAGTGATTTGATGATATTAGATAGTTGTAGGCAATCGGCCACAGGAAGCCTTGCTTTACCTAGGTTTCGTGATAGTTGGCGCTGAAATCTCAGAAGGGACATGAGTTCCTTCAAGGTTGCAGATACATCCTGATGACGAGTGCCACCTAGCGTAGAAAACCTAGGTCAGGCTGTGCTTCCCGCTGATTGCCTCCAACCATCTAATAATATGAAGTAGGATATTCGTCCGTGTGAGTTGCTTTCTGTGTTGAAATACTGAATGCATATTCCTAGGCTCTAACTAAACTCGCTTGTGAAAACACACAATAACCCCCCACACACACACACACACAACTTTGATAAATACATCTCAGTTTTAATTAGTGGATGGTGACTAGCAGTGGAATCCACGATGCGAATTTGGTCCTATATGGGACTAGTCAATTTGATGTGCTTTCATTGCCCAGTGAGTAATAATGTTCCCACCGAGGCCATAGTTTCAAACGCCAAAGCGTTATCCACCTGACCACTTGGACCACAAGAGCCACTTCTTTTCCAACGAGTCATATTAATTACGTAATTGAATTTTGGATTTTCCCGTCGATTGATTGAACCGAAATCCTCGATCTCGCAGCCCAAATGGTCTAGCGAAGAACTCTTTGCCGTTAGAAACTGTGGGCACTGGGTTTGAGTCTCGGTAGGAACGTCATCACTCACTACCTAATGCAGGTTCATCCAGCTGACGACTCCTTAATAGAATGAAATGTGCATCCTGGATTCGACTGCTAGTCACCATCCACCAATTAAATACTAATTAAATGTCCAGATATCGTCGAAGCGTGTGCACAAGAAGCCGACATGTCAACTTGAGACCGATCACTTCGGTCCAATCAATCGACGGGAAAATCTAAAATTCAATTAAACATCTCAGCTTTATTTGTAATTTGCCTAAATGATATTATCCAGTTGGAAGTCTAGAAATATATATCAAACGATTTTAGGTTTTACACAAAGATTGTGTTATGCTGCTTCAGTTTCAAATGAGAGATTCGTAAAAGGCAATTACGGTTTGGTTAGGTAGCTTCTGTTATTTTACTGATCACCAAGTTAAGATCAGTCACCCGTTTGAGTGCTTCGAATACTACTGGCATTGTTATCCGGTGTACACTGCTTTAAACTTACTCTACACCACGATGACAAGAGACAAGCGAAATACAAAGATACATAAAATCGTGGAGGTGGTGTAGAAACTACTACCAATCTCATGGAAACTATCTATAAATACCTGACTTCTCTAATGACGTCCAACGTAAAACAGGAGATCCCATGTACTTAAAAGTGAGTCACACCTTTATTGTATAAGAGCTAGTGATATTGTGGTGGTGTGATACAGACAATAGGTCCCAACTGAATATTATTATTAAAGTAAGAGTCATTGTATTTGTTGGTGATACCGTCTGAATAGTATTCCAACAATTCAACAGTGAATTAGCAACAGAATGCTGTATGTACGTATTTGAACATTTTATTTCACGTCGTTTAATGTAAGCCGAAACCATACACTCAGTGATTGGCGAGAGAATATAAACCGCATAGATATAAATAGCTGTTTGATCATTTGAAAATATACCGTGTCTTGCCTTCTACTGTTAAAATGGTTCCGACTAAAAACACACTGACTGAAAGTCGAGCGCCTAGATGGGCGATTCACGTCTCCACACACTCACACATAAAGGCGTAATGACTTCGTTCTGTTGAACTTAAATTTTAGGATATTGTTTTTTTCATATAGGTTAAAATTACTCAGTGAAGAGAATTCACGCTAGGGGATAAACTATTCGATAGCCTTTTAAATAAAAATAATACATTAATACATCAATAGACTTCAATCTTCGCCTACCCTGGACTGCATGACCTATCTTAATATGATTGGTCATTAGTATGTACTTTTGTTTTTATTTAACTGAGTAATTTTCATGAACTTTACTTTATCATTGTTAACCATGTTAGTTGTAAAGCGGTTGTAAAGAAACTACGAAATGATATCATCTCGCGAAATTTGTCTTCTTAATGCCTTGTTCAAAATACATTAATTGAAATGTATTTTTAGATATCCCAACAATCAACCAGCTGATATTTTTTTTGCTGTCGGTTAAAAGAGGCGAACGACGAAGATTGGTATTTAAGATTTACATATGCTACAAAGTCGATGATTTGAAGTTTCTATACTTTCCACCTTCAATCCAGAATTCTATTACATCATTATTTACGATATATTGATATGTACAGTTTACGTAATCACCTAAAACTTTGTTCCCATTAGTTTTACTATGCTGCTGAAGGAACATTGGAGGTTCCTGCATTTATCTTCTCTCTTTCTCTCAATGGCTCCATAGGTGTATATTTATACGCGTAGTGTATCTGACATTTAGCTGTCGGGATGAATACAGTAAAAATAGATTGAACACCAGTGTGTGTCAATATTGTATTGACGGTTAGATTGAATTCCCTTTTTTCTTTTCTAGTTTATTCCGCGTGTGTGTGTGCATCTGTTTGCCAACGATATGACCAAATATTACCTGGTTATGCAAACCGATCAGCTTAATTTATATATAGTCGAAATTTCAGGAAAAGAGATACGCAAGAGATAGAATTGGCGTCAAATAGTATAAATATCATTTACTGAAATTCGTATAGAAACGGGAAATAATGTTAGACAGAGGATTAAAGTTTCTGTTCATCTTCTAAACATTAGAAACCTAAATTCCCTGAAAAGGAGTAATACGAAAGTCGACAAACTAATCATTATATCATAGATTACTGGAGGATAAAGCTTCTCAAAGAATATTTCCAACAGCCTGTTGCAGACCTTTATTAACAACAACTGTCTTCGCCGGCTCTATACTGAAGATCAGATGGCCGGGTCGGAAAGAATCACCAACAAGAAATTATGGGCACTAACAGACAAAACAAGAACCAAACGCCAACCAACAAATCTGCAGGAGAAAGTGGAGAGTGGATTTGACACTCGCTTGCTGAGGAGGCCACCGCTGGGTGACATCGTGCGCGCGTCAGGCCATTGTTCGTGTGGAACCAGGCCGAAAGGGAAGCAAGCGGCGAGTGGGTCGTCAGTGCAACGGTGACATATAGGAGATCGTGTGAAGAGGAGTTGAAACAGTGTGGACTAACATGGATGCAGATGAGACGTACAGCAGAAGACAGAAGTGGCAAGTGGAGACGTGAAGTTGAAGCCCTATGTTCCACTAGGAACCCAAGGGACCAATAATGATAATAATATTAAAGCTTCTCAATATTTGCCATAAAACCGTCTGCATCCAAATAAGATATTGACTACCTTTTGCTTTGATTTGGTACTAGTCTGAATTCATTCAAATATATTTGAAACACCACAGCCTACGTTGATAATTCGGAAAAGAAGAGTTCATCAAATCCACTAAAGGTAGATATTAGTATCTGTAATCCACTCGCATGAATCACTATTGTTAGTTAACCGTCTAGTGTCAAGCGATTCATCTATTAACATCTGAATAATTTATAACTCCAAAAGATATCATGGTGAGATCTACTCTCGAAGAATTTACATTGAACATAGTAACTACCACCTCACTCAATAAGCTTGAAACTGTATCAAAGTTTAGTTAGTTCACGGATCAATGTCGATTAAAGAATCACTGAAAACTAAGGAGTACTGGACAGTTGTTTCGTCGACATTCAAGGAGAAATCATTGGCCATTCAGCCATTGGGACTGAATTTAATGACCCATGAATTCTAGCTACTACGCCATCTCTGGCCTAGACGTGATATCCGACTGGCTATCGACCAGAGGGCGGGTGTACTGCTCAGCAGTTCAATACATCCTCCCTTTATTGCTGGCTATGAGTGACAAATAGCCATTGAAAGTGGAAGACATGAAAAACCCAGCCAGTTTCCTTCGATCATAGGTGCCTGCGTTCCATCTCTCGTTTGTTAGGTGGTATAATAGGGTGGGCGATATTGTGGTTAGGCTCCAATTGAGTGCTAGGTAAAGAGGAGAAGTCAACCAACGAGATTGTGAAGGTACACTGATTGAGACAGATGGTTAGAACATATGTTTCTCATGCATGCCAGCCATCCATCGCCTTCCTCGATCACGGGCAATGTTAGCTGACATAGGATGGATCAGGTTGGAAGAGAGCTAGCCAGTTGTGGTGGTGGTGGTCAAACCGACAGATGGCTTCATAAGTCAATGAAATCTACAACAGTCAGTTTAATCCAGCCAGCCAGCAAGTCACGTTGGGAGGTGTAGGCTGCCTGATTCCCTAGTTGTGGTGTTCGGGACGATAGAACCGATGTTTGGATATGGCCGGCTCAAAGTCATTCTCAATGTCTGGCGGAGATGCATCCACTCCTTGCGATTTATAATACCCAATAAAAGTATATTGTTCTTCGATGTTACTATTTTCTTTCGCCTTATATCTCTATTTATTGTCTCTATTTTGCATTTATTTTTACTTTCTTCTATTGCTTTGTGTGCTACAAGAATGAAGTGTGGCGACTCCAACTTATGCACATCGGTGCAAAGTTCTATGTTGAAAGCAGCCAGCCATCAACTACTTTCAGTTCATGATATATACCACCTCCACCTGCTTTGGAGTTTGAAACTACTGCTACTGGGTCCGAGTCTCCGTGGAAACGTCATCATTCAGTGCCGAATACAGGTTCATCCAGCTGACGAGTCCTAAATAGGATGAAATGTGCATCCTGGATTCCGCTGCTAATCACCATCCACCAATTAAATACTAATTAAATGCCGAGACATCGTCGAAGCATGTGCACAAGAAGCCGACATGTCAACTTGAGACGGATCACTTCTTTGCAATCAGTCGATGGGAACATTTAGTTTTTTATAGTATTTGGACACATTATTTTAGTGTGTTTGATTAGCTAATAGTATAGCTTATAACATCAGTCCTAGTTTGTTTGCACACTCTGGAATTCAACTTTGCCATCAACGCATAAACGCCTTTGTGTATGTTTCAATCTAATTTTGTTATTATACCGACAAAAAGCAGTTTTACTCTACTGGAAACGATGAAGACAATTTGATTCTCACGTATCATGAAGGAGATATATTCGAGTTCAAACAAGCCTAAATTGCAACGGGTGTATTACGACAAGGGCTGCTTAAAATATTCCATCTCATACTGTATGAAATATCAATCATCATAGAGTATATTTTATCTATTTTATGTCTCAGATAGAAAGGACACTGTAAAGATTCGACTACCAACAGAGGGAGATTATTTCAATAATGTTTGAAATAGATATTAGTGTTCCAGATATTATATGATCGCAAATATTTACACTTTATCCTAAATTTATAGATTTTCTGAAACTATCCAATGAAATTTTAGGTACTCGCTTGTTCTGTCTTCTCTTCTGGATGCAACAAAAATTAAGCGAGTTAACTTTTTTTAAGTTCACAAAATTCAAAGAAGAAGAGAAAACCAAGTGAAAATAGTTTAACATTGAGGCATTTGAACTTACATCCAATTCCAAATCGGAGGTATAGATTGACAGCTTCACCACGAAGTGAAAATGCTATTCTAGGAGCAGACAGCTCACCTTTTTCAACGGCTTCTAAACTTGCACGTCTGTGTTGATACACATAAGCCAAGGTAAAAATCATAGCGACAATTGAGGTGATGAACATCACAGTATAGAATGTCTGAAAAGTTTTGAAAAGAAACAACAAGGGAACAAAATGAGGTTATATCGTTCCGATTTGTAAAGAAGCTGTTTCGGTCAATTAATTATAATTGAATTTCCATGGTTATTTAAACACAATGATAAAGTTTTCGTATTTTGTTAGTATTTCAAGCAAAATTACCACCCGTGCTGAAATTGTGCTCGAAAGTAACAACGAGGCATATATTACACAGAAGCCTAAATATATGACAGTATACTGGTTCAAGATCCTAAAAGTGCATGGTCGGAGAGCGTCCTAACCGCTATGCCACCGACGCAGTCTAGATTAGTGAAGTTCTTATAATTGACTTAAGAAGGAATTTATAATATGGGGTTTATGACCAATTTGATGGTGACTGAGAGTAGTATCTTAGACTGTGAATGTTTAGAAACTACAGGCTATTAGATTTTGATTGAATGGTGACTTTCTCAACTCCGAACTAGATGACTCTGGGTGTGACCCTCTGACTAGCTGAACTAGAACTGAAGAGCTGTCCAACGCTTCATGGATTTCGGTTAAACTAGATTTTTATTAATTCTAAGGAAATGGCCTTAACATTTGTTCAACAGTCCTCATATTTATATATGTCCAATTCAATTCTAGATTTTTCCCGTCGATTGATTAGACCGAAGTGGTTGGTCTCAGGTTGACATGTCGGCTTCTTGTGCACATGCTTCGACGATATCTGGGCATTTTGATTAACGGATGGTGACTAGCGTTTTTCGTCATGTTTGGGCCTCGTCAACTGGATGAACCTGCATTCAGCAATGCGTGATGTTGTTCCCACTAAGGCTCGAACCCAGTGCCCATAGTTTCAAACGCCGAAGCAACATTGCCGAAGCATCTGCTCAAGAAGCCGACATTTCAATCTGAGACTGAGCATTCCCCAAATTTGTGACTTGATAACCCCAATCTCTAGCACAAATGAACTATAATGTAACCGACTATAAAATTCATTTTATTTAGATTTCTGAAAATCACTTTTTAATCCATCATGTATCAATGGGCTTAAGTTGCTTCACTGAGATATATTGCCATCACTATAGGTAACAAGCTGAGAGATATAACTTCCCGGCTGATTTTAACTCCAACTTTCAGTTTCCATCTTGAAACCGATCACACTAATTGGCTGAATATGCATGGTGTAACATCTTTTTGATGACAAAACACGCAGCTCAGCGAAGAGGCTTCTTTTCAGCATCTTTAGTTTATGTAGCTGTGCAATCGCATTTACGTACAATTCTTCTTGCACGGAAGAAGGAAGCAACAACAGTGATGAGTTGTCACAAACATATATGTTGCTAATAGTTATTATTAGTCAATGCATAAAAGAATTTGAATAAGTGTATAAGAGTTACTCAATACGACGAATAATTCAATGAGTGAGTTCTGATCAGGATGCATACAGAAACGGAGGAAAATATGGAATTGTGTTCAGTAATCCAAAGGGGACTAAAGTGTATTGCCTTTGTCAGGTTATTCTTCACTTTTTAGATTACTTTGAAGGAGGCGTTTGTCGGGATGGAATGACCAGTGTTGACAAGGTGTTCGATTATTGTCCTCCTTATAGAGATGCTACTACTGCCTTTCTGCAAACACGCGGGATTGTGCACTTGAACCCTTTTCTTTGCACAGAATACCCGTCGAACCACCTACATACCTTGCTTCACAAGAACATGTGAATTGATTTATGCACACAGAATTGGTTACATGAGAGATGTTGTCTTTAAGGCTTCTGACGGTCAGCGGATTACCGGAGAACACTACTCTTAGCGTTGATGTGAAGAATATTTTTCGTAAAGATGATGAAATTTTTCTCTTAAGGATATCATGGGATACGACTCCCTTGAAATCCAGGTTGTGTAAAGTTAGTATTTTCGAAACAAGTAATGTTTTGTTCCTCTGAACTTTTGGTATGATATCCTTGTCAATGAATCTTGGTAAATATCCAATTTGGATGGATATTTCTGCCAGAAGATCTAATTCTGCTTTTACGGCGTCAGGACTCCAGATGCGTCAGATCTATATGTCAAAAGATATAATTAAATTTCATCCGAAATTCGAAATCTGACCGTTCGAAGTGTGTTTCCTGTGGGCTACCCCTCGTAAGGTTAGGTCTAGTAGTAGTAAACAGTTCCACATCAAGAAAGACGATTTTCGGTAGGTTTTTCCATCTGTAGAGCGAATTCTGTTGCCGGATGGCAGTTGTTTAACATTTGTAGCATTCGAAAACGGAAACTCACTGCTTAAAATTTCTTGCAGTTGTGAAGCACAATATTTCATCAAACACATTAACAGTTACCAATGCCACTAATCACTTTCATCAGAGTATTAGAAACTGCTTTCAGTCTCCATGATTTATTTTTGTTGTAAAATATCAACATCGCGGATTCGTTTGCATTTCTATTACAAAAATTCTGATCTTATTACTTGCAGATTGAAAGCTCACATTCATCATATACAGGTACACCTAAGAAACTGTAACGCCTAGTTTTGTTCATGGTTAACAGCCTTCCAGTCGATAAATCATTTTGAAGGTGGGAATAAAAGACAAATATGAGTTGCTGGATTTTTTGCCTTCCATACTGACTTCTTTGGAGCAATTTTTCAAAAAAATAATGACGTGTTGATATTGAATGATGAGTCTAAATAATCTACCATGATCACGGAGTAATCAGCTTCAAGAAAGGCATATATCTGAGCCTAGTGCAAAATCGCTCCTTGTCTATTTATTACCCTATTCAATCCCACATGAACTGAACAAAATACTAATGTCTGTGAGAAGTTTCCACATTGTGGAATAGATCAAATTAACTATATTTTATGCTTCAATAGTTGTGTTTACACATAAAATTAAAAATTGTCATCAAATATAGACCATTATTGAAATGTGAATATACTTCAATAAACAGACAGCTCAAATTCACTACAATCGGGCTAAGAGTGAGTTCACTGTCATCTGTTAACCAGCCCCCAATAACCTATGGTCTTAAAATCAATACCGAAAAGTGCTTGTCGAAATTTTCTACAATATTAATCCAGTGGAACTGAATTCGAGGGGAATAATTTTCACGAATTATGTCCACTGAAAATGCCTTACCAAACTAATTAATTTAAATATCCTCATTGAGAAGATTTGTAGCTCAGGTGTCTTCTGAGCTGGTTGGTCTAATTGCGCTGAAGATGTTGTCCAGAAGGACGACGGAAGCTGCACAATTAAACCAACCAGCTCAGAGAACACAACTAGTTGCATATATCCTCATAGTATGAACAAGAACAGAACAAGATGATTTTTGAGTGAACAATTGTTTCGACAACTTGTTCTTCAGGCCCTACAGGTGTAAATCGATGAATATTAGAATGAGAATACCTAGTAGGGATAAGTGAAAATTATATCAGAAAGTGCATCGATGTACATGTATAACATGGAATGATGGTTAGTCAGTGGACATTGTCAATGAAATTTATGTAACACGTACAATCATTCAGAAGCTAAGATAAAATATGAATAAACAGGTGAGTGACACACTAATTACATGCCGAGATATCGTCGAAGCATCTGCACAAGAAGCCGACATGTCAACCTGAGACCGAACACTTCGGTACAATCAATCGACGGGAAAAATCTAAAATTAAATTAACATGAATCGTTGCACAAGAGGTGGTTCTCGTGGCCCAAGTGGTCTAGTGGATAAAACTTCGGCGTTTAAAACTACGGACACTGGGTTCGAGCCTCGGTGGGAAAATCATCACTCACTAGGAGTTTCAGGTGCATCCAGCTGACGAGTCCAAATTAGGGCGAGATGCTCATCCTGGACTCCACTGCTAGTCGCCATCCACCAATTAATGTTCTTATAGTTAACCGAACATAAGTTTCATTATGGGAGGGAGGGAGTGAGTTATAATCAGTGATATGAGAGTAACACGATTACCACAAAGTACATACAAACAAATGGGGAACACGTAATGTAAGTAAAATAAAAATGTTAAATAGTCGGCTGTAATTAAATACTAAAGGCATGATAAACTCCGTGTAAATATAACAATGGAGTTAAGTAAACTAGGTGAAAAGGGATTAGAAAGGCGTAATGTGACCTGAAAATATGATGGCTTTATACTAGGCCAGGGTAAACTAAGGCGATGGCGGTGCTGTTTTTTCAGCATGCAGGTCGTTTGTCGTTATTAATCTATATAGCTAGAAAATTCAGTCATTCGACTTAAGGCAGACTGTCCGGTTATCGATGTGCAAGCACAAATGACTCCTCTATTTTGATACAGTGTTCAGTATCCACTAGATCAGTTTTTCTATATGGTTACTTTTTACCTAGGCCAAACTGGAACATGTTCACAAGGGCTTAAAGGTTGATTTCTCTGATTACAATATATGCATAACTATCTCTGCAGCAGCATTTGAATTTGTTACATACATTTATGTGGCCATACTTGGTAATTTATCTTGAAGTGCATCTGTTAGTATCGGTCTGGCTAAGAAACTGACGTGTAGTTCTTTCAGTTGATCGGATCAACCTGTAGTCCAATATATAACTGGATATTCAAGTGTTGGTTTGTAGGGATCTGATTGGTTACAGGTTTTAATCATGAGCTGACATTAGTTAGAGAACTACTGGAAAACCTGGGAATACTGGACTGATGTTTCGTCCCAGTTTGGGACACTTCATCAGCACGCGACCACCGGGGTTTGAACCTAAGACCTTCTGGTTACAAGGCGAACTCGTATACCATGAAGTCACTGGGACGCAATCCAGTGGCCCATGAATTCTAAATTCTGCTAATTCACGACATAGCGCGACCCCTAGCCAATGTCTTCGGCGAGTATTTGTTCTCACACCCGACCTGCTGCGCCTTACTGGTCATGACTTCTCACTAGAACCCCAGATGACTACTTACCTGAATATGGCAAGTCGCTAGTGAACATCTAATTGATATTCAAGTGTTGGTTTGTAGGGATTTGATGGTTTACAGGTTTTCATCATGAGCTGGATATGTCGCTTTTTATTACTCACCTTATCTCGCCTAATTTTATCAGTTCTTTCAGAGATATATTTTTTCACAAAATCTGTATCAGAGCACTTTTAAGATTTTCGATTTTACCCTCAATACAATCCTTATTATATATACGCCTAATTCTAAGACTAAGATAACAAATTAAATTTCGCTAACACTGGATGGGTATGAAACATATGGAAATGGATATATTACTCATTCCACGTTGCAAAGGATAAGCTTATCATCTACTTAACAGCAGTAATATTGGAGTTTGATCAACTTCTCTTGTCATTAAGTTTTGAAATGAATTTAAAACTAGCTGAGGTCATATCCATGAAGACGAAATGACATCTGATCTGTAGTTGACGACATCGGAGTATCGACAGATGCTATCGGGTGGATGGCGACTAGCCATGTGATCTAGGTTTCGCATTTCCCCTCCTTTGAGACTCTTCATCTGGATGATCCAGCATAGTTAGCTCGCTTTGTTCATTTTCTGACTGGAAAGTGAACTGAATCTCATTCCCTCCTTCCATATTACTATTGTTTCTGCCTGATTTTTCTGTTTATTTTTTTCCCTCGTTTAAGTCTGTCTTTACTTTCTTCTTTTGCTTTGTGTGCCATGCTGAGTGTGCCAACTCAAACTGCTGCACATCTATGCAAAGGTCGGCTGAGGACGGCGATGGATGCCTAGGCATGGATGCGTAACGCATGTCCTAACCATCTGTCTCAATCGGTGTAGCTTCACAATCTCGTCTGCTGATTTCCCTTCCTTACCTAGTACTCGACCGATGCCTAACCTCAATATTGCTTAGCCTGTTGTTTGCCTACTAACGCAGACACTTAAGACCAAAGACAGCTAACCTTTTCATATCCAGTGTAAACTGGAGAAGACAGCAAATGTTTGACGTTGAATGTTCATATTATATAAACACACTAAAATATTTCGGACTCCAAAATACTGATTTAATCAGTTACAGTATATTTCATACAAATGGGAGGAAGTTTGTTTATCTTAAGTGAAAGTCATTCCAATAGTGTTTGAGATCTGAAACGATTTGAGCTTTCATCTCAGGATGAAACGCTTCTATTTACCTTTATATTGCTTCGCCATAACATAAAAACGTGCGTCAGTGGCGGACAGTGTATGTGATCCAAAGTTCGATCACCGACCAGCGCACAACTTTTCCCTTCCCTAGCTCTTTGTAAAGCAGACAGAGAAAGAAGGTTGGGCATGAGGTTAGCGACCCCACCCTGTAGATAGAGATAGTAGTTAATAACAATATTTGTGTTTTTTAAATTATATCGATTTCTGAAGTAAGGTCAATGTAATTACAGTTAATTAAAGATGCTTAAATTCTAATAACGATAATAAAGATATAGTAGCAAAAGAATATCAACTAAAATTGGGATCATTCCTAGGTAAAAGCGATGATCATTCAAACCTAGATGGCCAAAGTAAGGATAATGTCTGAACTAACTTCTTTCGGACGCATAAATTAAGCTTCTTGATGTGGATCCCGACAGCCTCAGAACTATTTAGTAGATGAACTGTTAAGGCAAACTTCAGATTTGGTGGAATGCGGTAAATAACTTTGATAGCCGCTTTGTTAACATCCATCTTGTGTTCTGTATGCACAAGATGAGTGAGATAAAATAGCGCTGCGAATAGATTTTGTTTGTCATTTACTTAACCAACCACGCAGGGTGATGTTCGGGAGTTTGACGAGAAACACGCCTAATTGTACGGCCTATGCAAGTGGCTGGCTCACTCCACAGGAGCAATTAAATTAGTAAATCACATAGAGGAAGAGGCGAAATTAGGCAGTTCATCTTTTATTCTGGAACGCAAAAAAGCGGTGGCTTTGAAGACACAGAGCAATTCATCGGTGGGGAATGCTGTTTTTGCCGCATTCCTAAGGCGCTGTGTTAGTATCTCGCTGGTAGTTGTTCAGTATGTAATGGGCTCTGGGTGTAGTGTCAGGTATTCATTATCACACATTTTCGATAATGTGGATCGTTATTGTAAAAATTCAAATAGTTGTTTAAGCGGAATGACAACCTCTGAACTACTCACTGTTAAGATTTCCTAATTGTTTTACACATAAATGAACTGATATCCTTCGAAAGCTTTAGATATGATGTGAACAAGGTGATCTTCTTTTTCTTTATCAGTTTAAATCGAAATTGTATATTCATATGTATATATTGACACTTTTAATTATTAAAATGATTTAAAAATTCTTCATTTGGACATTTATAGGTCATTTTTAAGTGAAACAAAAAAGTGACATACTTATCATGTAAATTTACATCATCTTGACACCATTTAATATTCAATTTTTTTGAAATTTTGATATAACATGCTCTTAAACGAAAAACAAAACAAAAAATGCAAAACACGGAATACCTGTTTATCTGTTTATCAGTTAACCTTGCTGTTCCTCAGTGTTCTTCATAAAATATGTTTATAGATTTAGGTAACGACTCGAACATTTGACTTTCAGCTAACTATAACAGTGTGTAGTATGTAAATTAACTAGTAGAAATATACAATTGGTGGATGGTGGCTAGCAGTGGAATCCAGGATGCGCATTTCGTCCTATTTGGGACTCGTCATCTGGATGTACCTGCATTTCTCAGTGAGTGATGACGTTCCCACCGAAGCTCGAACCCAGTACCCATAGTTTCAAACGCCAAAGCGTTATCCACTAGACCACTTGGGCCACGAGCACTTCGGTCCAACCAATCGACGGGAAAATCAAAAATTCAATTCAATAGTAGAAATATATACCAACTAAGACTGGAAAACTCTTAACTGGCCTGTAATTTCAGACATCTACTGGCGCAACAATACCAACAACGGAAACAGAACTACCAGTGAACATCAACCCCCAACGAGAGCAGAAGTTCTGAAGGCAAGACGCTAAAAGCTGGAATAGCAGCAGGGCCAGATGGAATCCCAGCAGAAGCATTGAAAATGGACCCAGAGACAACAGCTGACTTGATGACGCCATTTCTGGAGAATGTGAAGAGGAGATGAAAGCATGTGGGCAGACTTAGAGCAGGGTGAAAACGTTGATAGAAAACCGAACGCAACGGAGACGCGCAGCTGAAGCCCTATGTTCCTCTATTAATTAAAGGAAATAATAATAGTAATTATAATCCCTTGGGTTCCAAGTGGGACAGAGGGCTTCAACAACACATCACCACTTTCTTCTATTTTCTGCCGACAAATGAGTGCCCATAATGTCCCATCTCCTCCTCCACCGCGAACGACCTCCTCCACGTCACCCTTACACCAACAACCCACTCGTCGCTCCCCAATGGGATTCCACTCGACCGATGGCTTGCATTGTGCATGATGTCGTTCGATGGTCTCTTCACTGTATGCGTGATCAATTCACCTTCACTTCCTCCTACATGTTCTTTGAGCAATCGTCTGTTGCTTGGTTTGTTGCCAGAGATTCTTGTTGCTAATTCTCTCCGGTCAGTCATTTGATCTTCAGTATGGAAACAAAGAATTTGGCAGTTGTTGATAAAAGTTTGCAACCTGTTGGAAATCCTTTTGAAGACACGATGGCCATGTTTCTGACCCATCTTGTAATGCTGAGATGGAGTGTAGAAGACTTTCAAACTGGTTTCAGGTTGACGAAGGCGTGTGTATCTCGCCTTTCCGATTCTGGCTGGTCATCTGTGATATCTTCATCGATTCCGATTTCCTGTAGTTGAAACGGTGCCTCCCGGCTGGATAAGTGAAGCAGGTAACCTTTGTCAAATCCCTCCTCTTAATGGTGATTAGCACTGGTTGTTCTTGTTGCTCTTCATTGATTATTTTTATCACCTCCGTCTTCTCTACGTTTACCTGGTGTCCAATCTTCGCCGTCTGCTTCTTCAGCTCCTTAGTTTGTTGGTTTCTGCCTACAATTCTTTGAGTTTTTGTGACATTAAGCATACATTATCTACGAAATCTATATCTTCTACAGTCTTCTTATCAGTCGCAGAATAACACCGTTGGTGATAATAGGTGGTCAGCTTGTTTTACTCCTGTACGCACTTCGAACGCTCCGCTGATTTACACGTTGTGGATCACCTGAGACGTGCTGTTGCCATATAGCCAGTTGTTGAATGAGGTTAATAAAGACTTGGGTACTACACGCCGTAATTTTGAAGTAGTTTCCAAATCACTTCTCAGTCAACTGTGTCTGATGAAGGTCTTTTCGAAATCAATGAATTTGAGGTAGAGGTGTGACTGCCAAATAGTTAGAGGTAAAATTCAAACAGAGATTCCTTTGAGAATTTTGAAAATATTCTAATCTCGACATCTGACACCCTTGACATTATAAACGGGATCAAGACTCAGACCTTAACCGATCTAAAAACCATTAATAAATGATTTGAGTAGTCTTCATTCTCCTACATTAATCAGTGGTTCATACTTGCCTAAATGTAAATTCTGTGTGAACTTCGAAGTACACAATTGTAAGCGGGGCATGATATACACGTGTTCGAACCAAATTTTATTTATTGTTTAGGTGGAGGGTATAAGAAGCGATGTGATGTAATAAGGGTACTGCTGAATACTAAAAAAAGAATGAAATATGGCCCTTTCGTGCCCCTTGAGGACTTAATTTAGAATGTCTTTAATTTTGGTTAGGTAATCGTCTCTGTCTAAAATAACCGTCGGATAGCAAGTATTTGTTGCACACAGTAATCTAAAAGCATTGTCTTTCATATTGGTTACCTAAGTTACGTGACAGACAGATGTGAATGCAGAACCTGTAGAGAAAATAAAATATGCCGAGGGTATAATCTACCCTTTTGTCTGTCCTATGCATGTATTCGAGTCGTCTATTTAACTGAGCATATATGAATATTTGACTTTCCGGAGAATAGGAGGTGTCTCTTGAAAAAAACTGAATTTATTTTGTAGGAAAAAGTGCACTATATGGATAATAAAAGGAAGCTGCAAATAAGAGAATATCCAATTTAAATAAGGATTCGATTTCTGATTAGAGAAAGAATAGTAGTTTGTGCAGAATAAAATGGTATCATCATTGTTTATTTCGTTGGCTTCTCTCTCATCAGCACTCTACAGTTTAAAGACATTATTTTAACCCTATGTATGGGAAAAATTTTAACATACTCAAAGAGTTCATTTTAACCAAAAAAATCTATACAAGCATATAATGATTATCATATTAATAAATTACCAGTAAGTAAAATTGTTCAATTCTCCTTAAGTTTGTCAAAATAATTTCCATCAAAAGCCTGAAGCCTGATTTCCCGTATTCCAAAAGAAGCGGTTATCACTCTTTCCTCGCCCTAGTAAATGAATGTTTTCATCCTCTCTTACACTTGATCGCGTATTGCTGAAAATTCCATTCTGCATGATTATTACTGCTGTTTGGAATGAAGCGACTATTATTATTATTATTATTATTATTATTATTATTATTATTATTATTATTATTATTATTATTATGATAACCATTGTATGCATATATTGATTTTTTGTTTAAAATGAACTCTTTGAGTATGTTAAAATTTTTCCCATACATAGGGTTAAAATAATGTCTTTAAACTGTAGGGTGCTGATGAGAGAGAAGCCAACGAAATATAAACAATGATGATACCATTTTATTCTGCACAAGCTACTATTCTTTCTCTAATCAGAAATTGAATCCTTATTTAAATTGGATATTCTCCTATTTTCAGCTTCCAAAGTCAATTCAGCCTGAAGCTTCAGGGGTATTTCATGCAAGGAACACCAGCAAGGCGTATCTGCAATCACCTTGAAGGAACTCATGTCTCTTCTGAGATTAAACCCGCGTCATCCAGTGCCACCAGCAGTCAGAGACGTTTTCACTAAGCTATTTGGGATCGCGATTGACCTCCTGTAGGATAGTAGTCGATATTTTGATTTCGCACTAGTAACTAGTGTGATGTGTCTAGTCCTCTCTTTGGTGCAGCGTGATGGCGAGCTCCCTAGAATTGTGGCCACATTACAGCCTGACTGATAGAATTCAGTAAAGTCAACTTTTCCATTCGGTTTTTGTTAAGCGCAAGCGAAAATCATAATTTCTAAGGGTAATAGAACTGAAATACACTCACACCAAAATTCTAGTGCTTTCGACACAGTTTTGAAGCTTCTTTACACTCAGAAGAATAGCAAGTGAAACTCTGGTCCCACTAAATTTCAACTAAAAGCTTGAAACTTTATGTTATCTAATGACTTATAGCTCTGGATACAAGAGAACCCTGTGTAACTCAAGGTTGTATAGGAGGTATTTTGGATCATTCTCTGTGTTTCACACAGCTTCTTTGGAATTTAATTTAACTTTTTTTAAATTTTCCCGTCGATTGATTGGGCCGTCGGCTTTTTGTGCAGATGCTCCGACTATGTCTGGGCATGTCATTAGAAGGTAATTGGTGGATGGTGACTATCTGTGGAACCCAGGATAGAAATTTCGTCCTATTTAGGACTCGTCATCTGGATGTACCTGCGTTTCCCAGTTATCCACTAGACCACTTGGGATAACGCTTTGGCGCTTGAAACTGTGGGTACTGGGTTCAAGTTTCGGTAGGAACATCATCACTCACCGAGAAATACAGGTACATCTGGATGACGAGTCCCAAATAGGATGAAAGGCACATCCTGGATTCCACTGCTAGTCACCATCCACCAATTAGGCTTCTTTGGAACATTTATTGTTCGTTATATTTTCATTCAGTTTTCCTTTGCTATGCCTGTTACTTCAGCCTGATGAATAATCTACACAAAATGGGCAGCTAATAACGCCTAGTAATTGCTCTTCAAACAAAAAAGAACGAAACTGTTGCTTTGTCTATCTCTCTCCTATCAATTCCCTCTTATCCATAATGAGCCAAGCTATTGCATTCCTGAACATAATTCTGTTAGCTGATGAAGTGAAAAATAGAAGGTTTCGTTTTGATCAGAATACACACCGACTCATAAAGCTACTGTAAATTGGAGTGAAAATGGCAGGTTGACTGCATGGGGTCGGTGTGCAATGCTGAGAATCAGTTGCTTTGAAATCTCGGTGATACTTCATAATGACACAGATCTGTTCACTCTTTGTCACCTTCTAAGTCACATGTGTACCTGTAATCCATATATTTGTACAAAAGTTGAAAGGGTACAAACAATCAAGTGTTTATCAACGTACGTTAAAATATAGTGGAAATATTCGTTGAGACATTTACAAAGAAATTGAACAAAGAATATCATTTTCGATGATTTCCTCTTCTGCCTCTACATATATATATATATATATATATATATATATATATATATATATATATATATATATATATATATATATATATATATATATATATATATATATATATATATATATATATATATATGTTCATGGAAAATTCGCATTGTCAAATACAGAAAATCGACACAACTGATTCAGCCAAGAGACTCTTTTCACCAACGTATTTATTATCAAGCTGTACAATAGCATATGCATGGTTTTAAGAAATTCTATCCGGTGAGAGAATTGAATCGTAGGTGTGAATGCATAAAATCATAATAATAATATTAGTATGAAATGCAATTAAAACTAAAATGATTGTGATTATAATCATAGTTAAATGCCAAGTGGCAAAACAATTAACGTTATATATATATATATAATAATTCATAGGATGTATAGAACTCGAGTCGACCGACCAATTTACCTAGCTCCAAACGAGCAGGTGAATTGATAAACGCACATAGAGTTGGTCAGTAGCGGGATCTTGTCCTTCAGGTTATTGGCAGACTAGTAAAGGCTATTCTCCAAGATGCAACAGGGAATTTTCTTTTTCAGAAGCTATAAGATCCTTCTTTAAATGATATCGAAAGGCAAGTCGCCTTTGAATTCCAAGCTCAAGTATAGGACTCGAGTTTTTCCAAGAGGTTGCAAGAACAGCATCCTACCCGGCTACGAAGAGGTGGAAGTTGTACAATAAGAAGCGCGACCACTGAACATCCGGTGGATACTGATCACCTTATCTTTAAAGCCTCCGCCTTTAAAGTCAACTACAAGGAGAAAAGTAATCTGCCGAAATCCCTACATACCCGACTCGTCGATTTGCCTACTAATCCCATTAGTGCATACCCGTTTCCAAAATTTATACATCCTATGAATTATTCTATATATGACATAAATGTTCTGCCACTTGACATTTAACTACGACTATAATCACCAACATTTTAGTTGCATTTCGTATTATTTGATCGGTTGGAGGATTTCATCATGAGTTGGCATCACTTAGAAAACCATCGGAAGACTTGGGAGTACTGGACAGCTATTTTCGTTTCTCTTGTTTTGGACCCGCTCTTGAGCAACACGCACCCACCGGGGTTCGAACCCAGAACTTTCTGGTCACAAGTCAAGCTTGTAGACCATTAGATCGTGTCCCAGTGGCTAAATGGTCTACAAGCTCGCCAGTCTTGTAAATAGAGTGTCCTAGAATCCAACCCCGTTGGGTGCGTACTGCTGAAGAGCAGGTCCCAAACTAGGACGACGGGAACAGCTGTCTAGTACTCCCAGGTTTTTCAATGTTTCTCTAACTGATGTCAGCTCATGATGAAATCCTCCAACTAATCAAAAAATTCCCTACAAAATCAATGCTTGAAAATTTCATACTATTATTACTTTATGCATTCACATCTACGATTCAATTCCCTCACCAGATAGAATTTCTTAAGACCATACATATGCTATTGTACAGCTTGATAATAAATACGTTGGTGAAAAACCTTCTTCTCTGAATCACTTGTTTTGATTAGGGCTGCAGAGTACCCTTCTCAATGACTGGAAGAACAAGTAAAATGCCCGATTCAATTAACCTTGTCGATAGATGTTCAATACTGTCTATAGCTCACCACCTAACGGAAACATTTCATAAAGCGGATTTCAACAGCGTTTGTAAAATGATATATAAAACAGGCTTGGGTCATATGTTCAGATTCTTTGAAGCCTTAGTCATAAAAAGGCTTAAACCTGTTTTATGTGTTCAAAAGTTATTACTTTGAACGTGATCCAGTTTTAAAACCGAAATATATATTACTTAATTATATTTCCACTTCCCTCCCTCCTCTATTTGCTTACCTTTTATATCTACATGTTGTTATCTGTGATCGTGACTTGTAAACATTTTCACCTACATTAATAAAATGTTGATCCTTTACGCTGTCTGTTAACTTTTATATATGTATGATAACTGTGCATGCGACCAAAAATGTCCAGCATGTATTGCGCATGTGATGCGATATACATTAGACAAACATCGCTAGAGAGAGATCAAAATCAGAAGAAATGAACACCGTAGAGCATCTGTTCAACCACTGAGAAATCCATAGGTTTATTACACTCTATAGAATCAGGCTACAAAATTGACTTTGACAATATTGAAATAATCCAGAAGAAGCATTTCTCAAATCAAAAAGAACGTCTCACATCATCAGAAGCACTTCATATCAAGTGCAATCCAAATTTTCTGAATAGAAATGATGGACTAAAACAGAATTTGACCTGGTTACAAAACCCCCACCCTCCACAGTGAAGTGACAGCATCAACACGAATGTGATAAGCAATTTCATTATGTCAACACACGCTTTTTTTTCTTACCTTCACGTTCCCAGCGGAACATAAGGCCTCAAGCTAGTAACTTGAAGTTTCTGCAGCAGTGTTTATTTTACAGGATGGGGTTGCTAGCCTAATGCACAACCTTTCCACTTAGCCAGAATTATTTCTGGCTTAGCGAGGTAAAGGAGTGCGTCGGTGGCCGAGGATCGAACCTCGGACCATGTGCATGATCGGCGAGCGTCCTAACCACTGCGCCACTAACGCACGAAACACACGCTGCCTTAATAATTTTATACATCTATTAAATCCAACAATCTACACCTGGTTTTGTTGTCTTAACCAAATGGCCAATTTGACAACGCAAAAATGCCCTCATGCTGAAGAAGGATGATTAAGTTGTTTGTTATACGTAAGCTGAGTGGTCTTTTTCAATTCTGGTTTAATAATACTTCGATAAAGCTATTAGCAACAGCATTGAATAGCGAAATGTCAGTAAAAACAACAATATCGTTTTGTTTTTTCATTCATTCGTTGGGAAATACAAGAAAACCTTTATTATAGTGAACATCAATGCGCAAATATTTTCACACTATTAAAAGTGAACTTGGTTTGGACATGATGTTTAACATGCAACTAACGAACTTTTATGAAAATGTTTATACTGATCTATCTTCCTGTTTGTCTAAAGGAATGTGATTTCAATCGTCTTCACTGCTAATGATTATAACACTTAGTTTCTTATAACTATAATAGAGTTTTGCGTCGGTTAAATGGAATTTTGGTTGTGAAGTTGGTGTAGTGACAGACAGGCGACTGCATCCTGGTGAGGCAGCAGTATATACACTTTCCGTACTGATGTCGATAGTCAAGATGAAAAATACACAGATTTTGAGAGTGATTTCAAACACAGCATTGTTTTATCACAGTAAAAGTTAGATGACGATAATTAACTTAGTTTTGTGCCTTAATTGGGACAAACTTGGAATCTTTAGTTGCATATATCCGGATGATAGAGTTTCTCGATTCTGGTCTTCTATTATTTCTGCAACAAAATTTAGAAATTTCTGCTAATTGCTTTACTTATTAGTTAAAATGAATCTTGATACGACTGTCTGCATTTTAGATTTGTAGCCTCAGATAGATGATACTGGTGTATTTGTGTTCTCTAACCTGGATGGTCTACATTTCCCTGATTTTACTTGAGTATGTCTATTTGTCAAAATAAAACGCTTCTGACTATGTATGTAACTGACTTTTGAATAATTGATACTTAGCATATTCACTTCTCTGATTAAAGGCCAAGTATGTCATCTTTATAGAATGCAATCCACCACAGGAAGCCTTGCACCTAGGTTTCGTGCTGGTAGGCACTCACCGGTCAGTAAGGCGCATCTGCAACTAGCTTAAAGAAACTTATGTCCCTTCTGAGAATCAAATCGGCGTCACCCTGTGCTCCAGTCAGAGACGTTACCACTGAGCTATTCGGGCTCGCTATCGACCTCCTGTAGGACTGTGGTGGGTATTTTGATTGGACACTAGTAACTAGTGTGATGTGTCTAGTCCTTTCTTTCGTGCAGACTGAATTCTAGCCACGTCATTCTCATTGCAAAATATGTTGACCGACTAAGTGAAAATGGTCGATAGTACAAAAATTATTCAACGTATATTATGTTCCAACTATACAAAACGAAGTTTTAAATGAGTTAAGTGTAGATGACTAGAGGAATTTTGTCAATTAATTAGTTAATTAATTTGATAGTGTGAAATATTTCCATATTATGAATTAAAAGTCAATCTGAACGAAGAATATATTTTCCAGTAATTTCTCTTCAGGTTCTTACAGTTATAGACTATAATATTTGTTGCCGGTATATACCATTTCAATTGTTCCTGTGTTTCAAGCTATATAGGGTTTACGATTAGGCAGGTTCGTCTACGGGTTCGAGAACATTTACCAGCTTGGTTCAGCAGGAGGGAAATTAAGTGCATAAAAAGCTCGGTCCTGTCACACTTTGTCGATACTGGACATCGCATCGATGTCAATACAGCTTTCAGGGTTATATACCGAATTCCGAAGTCGTTATCACAGACAGTTCACTTACAGAGCCTAGACACAGCTGAAGCTGTTGCAATAACATCGACTAAACCGGAACTTTGTATCCAAAAAGAAAACGTTCAGACGCTGTTCCTACCGTGGCCAGACTTGGATTGATGATTCTTCTTCTCACCAAGAGTACTCCTTCCTCTTAACCCTCTTGGTTTATTATTACAAATATTATTATTACAGTTATTATTATTATTCGTCATAATTTATGTCCTTCATGCAAACATTCCCTCAATACTATCGAATATTTCATTTATACTATCCAGACTTCGTATCAGTGATATTATCTTTTCTCTCAATATATGCCTCCATCTGTTTCATTTCACACATTCGTTATTTCATTATGAACCTCGCATTACAGTCTTACTCTCCTCTTTAATACATACCGCTTTGTACTAGCCACTCACTCACCTGACACCTTTTATAACCTTGAACTGACTTGTCAGTTTTCTGCCAATCTATTATGATTAATCTTCACAATTGTCTCCCGTCTTATAATATTTAGTGATCGATTTCAACCTAGCACAACGTTTGTCATACAAATACGACTATTTATTTTGACACACGATAACTGCTAATCTATTATTCTACGTTAACGAAAATGTATCCTCTGCATAACTGGCCTTTATTGTAACGACCATAAATATTATATTTTACAATTGTAAGAACTTGAAGAGGAGAAATTATTGAAAAGAATATTCTTAGTTCAGATTGACTTTTAATTAATTAATTAATTATTAATTTATTAACTTACCACAAATGAGCTTTCTTTTTCTACCACTTTTTTTCCAGTATTATACAGTGTGATTGACAAACCGATGGCGAATATTAAAAAGCAGTAGAACATTGAAATGAAACGTTGTGTATGATTCCTAAACAAATAAAAGGAAACAAAAGACCATAAATACACCGTGAAATGTTAGTTATTTATATGCATTTGACAATTGCACATTAATCGTTTACAGTATGCACGGATAGACGTGAACCAATGAGTGGATTTCATCATTCTAACTTGCTAACTTTAAGATTTTATAATAAAAATAAACGAAAATACAATTAGTAAGTTCAGGCTATTTAAGTGTTGGTTTATGGGCATTTGACTGATTGGTTACAGGACTTCATCATGGGCTGACATTGGTTAGAGAACCATTGGAAAACCTGGGAGTACTGAACAACTGTTTCGTCCTAGTTTGTGTGCTATAAGAGCTTGCCTTGTAACCAGAAGGTCCTGGGTTCGAACCTCGGTGGGTGCGTACTGCTGAAGAGTCTCAAACTAGGATAACGGAAACAGCTTTCTAGTACTCCAAGGTTTTACAATGGTTCTCTAACTGATGTCAGCCCATGATGAAATCCTGTAAGTTCAGATTAACTGGATGTTGATACAAAGGTGACCTACTCAGCGATGTACTGGTGGAGGAGAATGTCCAGTGCTTTAAATAAGAAGTTTCTTTACGGTAACATTGAGAGTAGTGTTCTCCAGTCGCCCGCTGACTTGCAGAAGCCCAAACGACAAGATCCTGCACTTGACCACTTCTATGAGTATATATCAGTTCACCTGTTGCTGTGGAGCCAGCCAGGTACATCGGTCGTTCAACGCGCATCTTGTCAAAAACGGTAAAAGAACACTATCCAGCGTGGCCGTATAAGGAGTCCAATAATCAGACATCTCGTCACCACTGGTCATTCCATCTCAACAAACGCCTCCTGCTTCAAAGTAATCTACAAATTGAAGAACAACCTGCCAAAGACAATAGGTTTACGTCTTCTTAGCACTGCAGAAGCCCTAGTCATTCAGTTGAAAGTACCAGAACTATGCATACTACAGAAAATTATTCAAGCGCCTCTACTGTTATGCTAACAACTCTGTTGATTTGACTTAACTCTTGCTTGTATGCTTATTTTTCTACCTAATTAAAACTCTTGTGTATTACCGTATGTTATTTTGTCTCCATGTACACCCTGAGTACAACTCTTTCATCAAACTATTCATGTTATTACGTAACTCTTCTTGAAAAATCGTTTATGACAACTCATCACTTTTTTTACTACCTTTTTATATCAACATCCAATTCATCTGAACTTACTAACTGTATTTTCGTTTGACAAATTTAATGTACACACACATACAAAACAACCACGTATATACAGCTATGAAAATGAATTCACAGCCGAAAACAGACTCTTCGCTAAAGTACTAGTCTTCTGAAATAAAAATAAACGAATTCACAGAACACACTG
This sequence comes from Trichobilharzia regenti, assembly GCA_944472135.2. Lineage (NCBI taxonomy): Eukaryota > Metazoa > Platyhelminthes > Trematoda > Strigeidida > Schistosomatidae > Trichobilharzia > Trichobilharzia regenti. The sequence continues at coordinate 139,686,866 of OX235270.1, read as the reverse complement.
AACATAAAACAGATACCTGCTAACGCACATGCATCTGAAGTATAAAGAAGGCTAGTAAGGCGCTTTAAAAAAATAATAGTTCTAAGTAAGATTTCCTTATTCCAGTGTACTTTGACCTGCCCTGGTTTGTTGTTATTGCATGGTTGGAGGCAGTCGACAGGAAGCTTAAGATTAAAGTTTTGTGCTTGTTTGCACTCATCCGAAAGAAGTTCATGCAATCTTGAGGGGAATCATGTTCTCCCTAGGAGTCAAACTTGTGTCATTCAGTGTTGCAGTTAGAGACGTTACCAATGAATTATTAGGGCTCACGACTGACCTCCTGTAGAGCTGTATTGGATACTTCGATTGCACACTTACTGTTAGTAACCAGTGTCATGCTTCCGATCCTTTGTCTGGTGGAGACTGACTTTTATTCGGAAGGGTGAGGGGACTGAGTTGCTTCAATATTGCAGATATCCCATGTTGACGAAATCCAGGTAGTACAAAAACTAGGTGCAAGGCTTCTTGCTGATCGCCTCCAACCATATAATATAACGAGAATCCTGAGTTCTCCTTGATGGCGATTCACCCAGAATGGTGGCTACATTTCAAACTTGACTGATAACATTCAGTCTGCAGAAAACAAAGGACTATAGACATGACACTAGTTAGTGTCCTCCCCTTTCTTTGTCCTAATTGGTCTCAAAGCAGTCACTCCAAAACAGTTTGAAATGTGGAAGACACTCCAAGACATTTCTCTAAATATTATTAGGAGGAATTAAGACAGAAAAAAGAATTTTCACACCATGATGTATAAGCTTTCTCAAATAGAAAATGTATGCCCAAGTCAAAGTTATATACAAGCCAGTTCAGGCGTCCACTATGTGACCAGTTAGGTACAGCAAAAATAAAAAAAAAACGGTGAACAGTCAAGTATCAAAGTGCATTTAACAAAAAGTATGCCTTTTGGATTTTTTTTCCTTATCAAAATTGTGGTTTACAAACCCATAATCTTTAGATATCAGTGATTGCGTTAACTTCCAATGAGGCTAAACAGAAAGATGATAGCATAACACGTCACTTGATCATGATATAAACATTAAACCAGTTATGAGAATATATATACAAATAAAGCATTATCAAGGTAACCATAAAAACATTCACTCAGATACACTTTGAACTGATATAAGACGTTGCGACTGCCCGATAATTTTTGACTCTAGTTCTAGGGTCGTACTAATTATTTGTCAAACACCTGGAGTGTCATTGACACAATTAACACACACACACACAGATCAAATACTCAACTATGCTAGCAATAAACGAATTACTCACAAAAGAAACTGTGTGCAGACATTATTTAAAAGAATTCAAACATACTGTATCACTCCAGCGTTGAAAAGAATGAAAGAAAAATATCTACTAGCGGTCTTGAAAAAGAATGGTTATCCACAAAATCTCACCAAAATGAGTTTAAAATCAAGTCACAACACCAACAAGGAACCATCATCAAAGAACACAAGAAAATTCATCCTACCATACATGAGAAATATCTCTGAAATAACAGCTAGAATACTGAAACCGTTTGATACAGATATAGCATACAAGCCAGCCAGCCAGCCAGCCAACACAATCACTTCATTCGACATTGTGCAAACCGAAAGACACATCCAACAGAAAAAGGAGATAAAATTAATACCGTTTACAAAATGAATTGTATGAACTATAACAGAAATTACATCGGCCAAAGTGGGCGTCCCCTTCGAATCAGAATCCAATAACACAAATTAGCTGTGAAAAGACATGATATATATTCTTTCATATCAATCCATGTAGATAATTATGGACATCAGTTTGATTAGGATAATGCCGAAATTTTAGACAGAGGAAACACCAAAAGTGCAGTCGGGGAATAGTCCTAGAAGCCTGGTACTTAAACGAATATACAATTAACAAACACGTCAATATAGACCAAATATACCAACTGAAAGTGAGTGAATCATGTGACCAGAAAGTTTAGATTGCAAGTCAATAGAAAATGATCAATACATATGTAAAGATGGTTACTGGGAGACGCAATTCTTTCACTGATGCAGAATTTAAATCAGTTCACTTTATGCTAAACATTACGCTGAAAAGGGATGTTGTCCAGAAGGGGGAAGACGAAGGCTCCGCAATTGAAGCGACCAGCTCAGAGAGCACTACTATTTACAGTTAACATGTTTCGTTTAATTCACAACAGGAAGCCTCATCTTCACCAAAAAGTATATAAACATTTTATTTATGGTAACAAAATTTTTGGTTGCCTTTATCGGAAATATTTTGAAATATATTAGTTTACATCAAAAAGTTCGCTAAAGAGTTCGCTTTAATTTTTGGACTAAATTTAGAAAGACAAAGGAGAGAAACAATGATTGATGCAGCCAGACAATCCTCTGTGTTTTTACGTGTGTGTGTGTGTGTGTGTATTTATGTGAAGTAAACCTACAACACCAGTCCTTATGGATTCCACATCTTATGTCAAAAAGCGTAAAAACAATCCTTATTACATGAGATGGTAGATTCAATCTATTTGAATATAAGACGGCTGTAGTACACACAAGTGAATAATTTTATTATAAAACATAAAGACTGTGGGGTTTCAAAATTCTAGACGATCAACATTTTTTGCTATTTTTCTTACAAAGCAATTCTACACAGTTGGAGGTACAAATTGTGCATTTTATGAAAAATTTTGATTAGCTAATCTTTATAATCTACCAGTCAGACAGGTTTTACGGCATAAAGGTATTAAAATGTTTGTCAAATATAGACATTTTTCTACACTACAGTGAGTGATTAATTAGGGATTATTAATAATGATATTATTATTCCCTTGAGTTCCGAGTGGAACATACGGCTGGCTTCAACAACACATTTCCACCTTCTTCTATTCTCTGCTGTCCTCTTCAGCTCGGCTCCTCCCCCAACTCACACGATCACTTCCATGTCACTCTCACACCGACAACCTACTCGTCGCTCCCCATTGGGATTCCAGTCGAACGATGGACCGATGAGTAATATCCATTCGACCGCCTCCTCAATGTATGTACGATCAATCCATCTCCATTTTCTCCTACTCTTTTGTTGAGCGATCGCCTCTTCGTTGGTTGATTTGTTTCCAGCCAGCCAGCCAGCCAGCTAGCCAGAGTTGCCTGATGTTAATGCTTTCTGGTCAACCAGTTGATCTTCAGTATGGAGCCAGCCAACGAATCAGGCAGCTTCTGACGAAGGTCTACAGCCTGTTGAAAATCCTTTTTGTGACACGCTGGTCGTGTTTCCTACCCGTATAGAAGAATTGACTGACCGACTGACTTCACATTTGTGATGCTGAGCCGTAGTACAGAAGATTTCCAAACTGGTTTCAGGTTGATGAAGGCGTGCTCCTCTTACCTTTCCCGATTATGCCTGGCCATCTGTGACATCTTCATCCGTTCCGAATACCTGTAGTTGAAACGATGTCGGCTGCCTAGACAACTGGAGGAGGTAATCTCTAATAAATCTCTTCCTTTGATAGTGTTCAGTGTTAATTGTTTTTTTTGCTGTTGCTGTTAGTTAGTCATCTTTATGACGTCTGTCTTGTTTATGTCCACCTGGAATCCTGTCTTTGCTCACAGCCAGCCTCTTCAGCCAGTTGGTCGCTCCTCGCCTGTAGGTCTTTGCGTTTGTGTGACCACTGAAACGAGTCCCAGTGACTGAATGGTATACGAGCTAGTTTCCCTTGTAACCGGAAGGTCCTGGGTTCGAACCTCTGGCGGTGGGTGCGTACTGCCAATGATTCCCAAAAACTAGGATGAAACAGTTATCCCGTACTCCAGTACTGGTTTTCAATGCTTCTCTAACTGATATCACTCCGTGATTTACTCATTTTTTAAATTGGCTTTCAAATCACTGGTGAGCACTTCTCGGAGATAAAAGAAAAGAATCCTAAGGAATTAGTCTGTACTTCCAATCGAGCATCATTACTATAGATTGCTATTTCACCTGAGGATGATGGATGAGAAGGAAAATTACGCAATAAATTGCGTTAAGAAACCTATGCATTACGTGAGAATTTTTTCGCAGAATGAAGGTGTCATTATAAGTTATTTAAAAAAATTTTGGAAAACGCCTTCTCCACCCCAGTACCAGCCTACTAGGAGGCATGAAGTAATTCCATATTAGTTTGTTTATTAGATATATCACACAGTGAAACAGTAGTATTTACTGGATGACGAGGTTTCGAACAAAATTTACTGTGGTTCATAATCATATCAATTGTAATCACTCGACTTTGAAACTTGAGTTTTATAGTTTTCTTTGTTTTCTCCTATTTGTCGACGTAGGCGTGGTAGTAGAATTTTCCGGATATCTGGGTGGACAGGTGTTGATTCATTCCTATTACATGTATTTGCAGTTGATTAGATGAATAAAGCTTCTGTTATCAATCTCTCCCTCCACTCTGTTACATTAGATTTTAAAACTATCATCTTATCCCATCCATCCTAGATTGTATGGTTGTGTGTACTTGCATGTAGTGAGTGTTATAGCTGAACTATTCTCTAAATTTCTTATCATATTCGGGTCAACTAATCTATATTTCGCTGCTAGGTTTTTATGCTCGGCTAGTCTGACTGCCTCTGCTGTACTAATTTGACCTATGTATTTGATCTGACAATCATTCCAGTCAGGTAGGGTATTAGATGAACTAAATTGTTTCATTTTATTGGCTTCACAGGATCCTTTAACTGACGAAGCTTATTTCTCATCGAATTTGTGGGTTTTAATGCCAGCGACGTTTATTGCTGCCTTATTAGAAATTCTGCGTAAGGTGGTTTCCGAGGTTCCTTCCTTGTATGGAAGTAGTAGTGATAGTTTATATTACCTATTGTTGGTCTTATCATTATCCTACGCATGTTTGACATACATGTAGTCATTAATATCATTATCACCATCAGTTCTATTGTTGTTTATTTTATTTTTACATTCCCTACATACCTTTTGACTAATTTAACAGAGTAATTATTAAGTTTATAGGCACTTCTTATATGTCTCACTTCATGTCTTAGATTTTCCTTCGTACTACTAAGTTTTTATGCTCTGTCACTTAAACATTTCATCAGTCCTATTTTTACTGACATAGATTGGATGGGATGATCGGAAGTCCAAATATCTGTTTGAATGTGTGGGTTTTCTGTAAACACTAGTGTTTAACTTCCCATCTTCTTTCCTTTTTACGAGCTACGTTCTAACGTTGGAAGCTCCCCTTCCTGAGTTTCCAATTCATAAGTGAATTGAATTGCCTCTACCTTCGAGTTGATGTGTTCAAAAAATCTATCTATACCTTGCAGTTACACACAATCATACAATAGGATAGGATAAGATGACAATGGGTATAGGGAAAGATTGATAACAGAAGCTTTGTTTACCGAATCAACTGAGAGAATACATGTAATAGGAATGATTCAACACCCCTCCAGCTGGATATCTTGAAAATTCTACTACCCCAACGACGACAAATAGGAGAGAAAAGGGAAAATTATACAACTCAAGTTCCACAGTCGTGTGATTTTACCTGATGATATGATTATGAGCAATATTAAATTGTGTTCGAAACATTGTCATCCACTAAATAATACTGTTTTACCGTGTGATAAATCTAACGAACACACTATTATGGAATTACTTACTACCACAGTGCCCAAGTTTTACACATATATTGGCATGAAGTAATGCTCATGCATGATATTCAGTTTATTAGCTTATTCGTACTAAATGAAACCTGAGAAACTAATATAATGTGAAATATATTCACTTGAAACCGTTTCCTAGATAAATGACAACAGTTAACAAAATATTACATCAATAAGTGCTGATCTATTCAAAATCTGACACTAACTTGAGCATATGACACCTACGAATCGAAATAGATAATCTTTTCATGAATGAATGAATGTGAGCAATATGGGTGGTAAGAAAATACTACACAACACATCCACTTACCGTGATCTTCGCATAGTTTTTCAATATTTTTTACTCAGTATATGTCTAGTTATTAGTTGACATGTACCGTTTTTTTACGATAAATGACAGTGAGGTGGGCATTAATATAAATATCCAACACATAAACGGAATGTGAAAAGACAGTGACAATTAGTTGTAACAAAGCACAAAATTCACACTATTTTCAAAAACATGCGTCACAGATAAAACTGTAATGCTAACACCATTAACCTTGACCTGGAATATATGCCAAGGTTAGGCTTATTGAATTGGTAGTTAATATTCACTATGTAACTCAAAATACGTGAACATCACTACATTTTATGAATACTAATTGGTGCTGATTGGGTATCTTATGCATATCAGTAATATAAGCAGGGACAATATAATCAGAATGTAAATGATACGTTAATGTACAAGATAGGTTTCTTGTATATGTCAACCCTTAATTTAAGAGCGAAGTGAAATTCAAAGGATTTCATCACAAAAAGAGACTAGATATTGTAATTTCTGATTATAAGACGTTAAAAAGGAAAATGTGATACTTCACTGAGGATTTCGTGCGTCGGTGGATCAGCCATAGGGTGCTGGCAGACCATGCACACGGCCTGGTAGTTCGAGTCCCGGCCGGCGCACACCTTTACCTCCCTTAGCCAGTTATAATTCCAACAACGAGGGGAGACTGACTGTGGGATTAATAATCCGATCTCGGACAGCAACACCACTGCTAATGAAACTTCAAAACTCTAGCCCCTATGTTCCACTGGGAACGCAAAGGAACAAAAACACACCTGTGAATCTTGATAACCTGAAGCCAACCTGTCAAACTCTATTAACTTCTAATTACATGCCCAGGCATTATCAAATCATCTGCACAAGAAGCCGACTTGTCAACCTGAAACCGACCACTTAGGTCAAATCAATCGACGGGAAATCTAAAATTCAATTAAACAATTAATATGACTCGTTACACAAGAGGTGGCTCTCGTGGCCCAAGTGGTCTAGTGAATAACGCTTTCGCAAGTGTTTGAAACTATGGGCACTGGCTTCGAGCCTCGGAGGGAACATCATCACTCACTGTAGGTAGGTACATCCAGCTGGCGGACGAGTCCCGAATAGGACGAAATGCGTATCCTGGATTCCACTGCTAAGCACCACCCACCAATTAACTTCTATTAGTGTGTTAATATTTTAGTTGATAGCATTTCCATGTGTACAATCTCAGTGTTAACTCGTAGACAGGAAACCTTAGAAATTGTCGGTATGTATGTAAAGTTCAGTATTTCAACATTTTTAATTCGGCTGGTGTGTAAAACAACCTTTGACGTTTACAATACTAAGAATCCCAAAGATACAATTTAGCTAAATATTCATCCAACTGAATAACTTTAATGTCTTTCTAATTTAAAAAAAAAGTTGCTATGGTGAATTACCATCATTATTTCCTTCGATTCCAGGTGGAACATAGGGCTTCAACAGCATACCTCTTTAGCAGCGTCTACGACTTCTCATAAGCTGTCGTCTCCTCCACGCACATGAGGGCTTCAGTGTCACACTGGTGTTGAAAATCCGAATCTAACTGTTCATGCTGGTGTGGAGTTCAGAAGATCTACACACTGATTTCAGTGTGATGAATATCTATCTGCCTTGCCTTTCTTCTTCTGGTTCCGACATTCCCAACTGTTCGACCTGTGTTAGAAACAATGCTTCCTGGATAGATGAAGGAAGTGTTTTCTATCAAATGTCTGTTATCGATAGTGATTGGTGCTGGTTGTTGTGATAAAAGCATAGAACTGAAATGTCATACAGTATCATGCTGTTTAGCGAATCATCAGAATACATTAATGTAAGTGTTGAAATTGGGCGGAATTTGTGAAACCGTGTGACTACAATTGATATGATTATAAGCAGCAGTAGTTTATGCTCGAAACTCTATCAATCCAGTTGTTAACACTGAATCACTGTGTAATATTTATTATTATTATATCCTTTAATTCCTACAGGAACATAGGGCTTCAGCCACGCGTCTCCATCGCGTTCGGTTCTCTGTCAACGTTTTCACCTGGCTCCAAGTCTGCACACATGCTTTCATCTCCTCTTCACATCACCTCCTCCAAGTCACCTTTGGACGACCAACTAGCCGCTTCCTTTTCGGGTTCCACTCGAGTAATGGATTGTCTAGTGATGTCACTTGATGCTCTCCTCAGAGTATGGCCTATCCAATCCATCTCCATTTCTTCCTGCCTATTTGTTTCACAATCGGTTCCTGATTGGTTCGCTCCCAGAGATCCCTGTGGCTGATCTTTTCTGGCCATCTGATCTTGAGTATTGAGCGGAGGCAGCTGTTAATGAAGGTTTGGAGTTTGTTTGAGGTGCTCTTTATGACTCGCCAAGTCTCTGATCCGTATAGTAGCACTGACTTCACATTGGAGTTGAAAATCCGGATCTTATTTTTGATGCTGAGTACTGCTGTTGACCTCCACACAGACTTAAGGGTAATGAAAGCTTGTCTCCTTTTTCCGATCCTGGCTTTGATATCCTCGTCAGTTCCGCCTGTAGCTGAAACGATGCTTTCTATGTGGGTAGGTAAAGGAGGTTGTTTCTTTCAGGCTCCTCCCATTTATCCTGGCTGATTGTTGTCTATTGTTGTTGTTGGTGTTGGCCAGGAATCTCCATCACCTCTGTTTTATCTATGTTCACCTGAATTCCTATCTTCTCTGGACGCTTCTTCTGCCAACTTGTTGCTTTTCACTTGCATATCTTCCAGTGTGTGGGAAATCAGACATATATCATCGACGAAGTCCTGATCCTCCAAGTTCTTTTTTTGTGTGAGTCCATTTTATGCCTGTTTCCTCATTCCCCGTTGTCTGTCGCATTATCCAGTCTACTGCAATATTTAAGATTATTTTATTATTATTGTTCCCTTGAGTTCCGAGTGGAACATACGGCTGGCTTCAACAACACATTTCCACCTTCTTCTATTCTCTGCTGTCCTCTTCAGCTTGGCTCCTCCTCCAAATCACACGATCACTTCCATGTCACTCTCACACCGACAACCTACTCGTCGCTCCCCATTGGGATTCCACTCGAACGATGGACTGATGAGTAATATCATTCGACCGCCTCCTCAATGTATGTCCGATCAATCCATCTCCATTTTCTCCTACTCTTTTGTTGAGCGATCGCCTCTTCGTTGGTTGATTTGTTTCCAGCCAGCCAGCCAGCCAGCTAGCCAGAGTTGCCTGATGTTAATGCTTTCTGGTCAACCAGTTGATCTTCAGTATGGAGCCAGCCAACGAATCAGGCAGCTTCTGACGAAGGTCTACAGCCTGTTGAAAATCCTTTTTGTGACACGCTGGTCGTGTTTCCTACCCGTATAGAAGAATTGACTGACCGACTGACTTCACATTTGTGTTGAACAGAATCCGAAATTTGTTCCTTAGGCTCACCCGTACTGCAGAAGATTTCCAAACTGGTTTCAGGTTGATGATGGCGTGCGCCTCTTGCTTTTCCAATTCTGACTCTGACCTTAAAATAAACGTATTTTTTAAATATGGCTGACTACTTAGCAATGAAATCTTTGATTTTGATCTGCTAAGGTCAATGAGAGTCTTTGAAGGTTATATCCAGTTTAATTTATTACCTAATGTTTAGGGAAACGACATGATTCACAAACGACACTGAATGTAGTTGTTAAGTTTTGACCTGGAATCTAAAATTCAACATATCACTGCCCCTTGCTTCTCTTTAGGTTTGTTGTAAGCAGTAAGTAGTTGTACTCTGTATAATTGCAAAAAACTCATTTTTTTACACATAGATAGAGACAATAAAAACGCTGAATGTAAAACGATCTCATGGTTCGAAGGATTAAGTTTACTACAAAAAAAATTAATATAAATAAAAGACTCAGTGATAAATTTATATATATACGTTATGCTTGACCTATTCAATTTACATGCAAATTAATATCTCAGCTAACAATATGAGTGTTATTTCAGTGACTCTTTCATGCACTCAAATATATAAAATCTTATTATTATTATTAACAGAAAAAATTGAGAGAATGGCAAAAGTATATGAAGTGATGAATTCGCTGTTGGAAGTGTTTGCCTTTTGAAGTACTGTGTAACACGGCTTTATCTGTGTTTACTCTATTCAGAGTGCACTTATAGCGCTAAAAATGTAACAACATAGTCCCTAGCTGTGTTAACCTAATCATATAAGTTATATATTATGTAAATATTTGATACTTAATTATGAAGCTTTGGTCACAGATTTGATCATTATTTTGACACACCAGTTAGGGAACCACTAGAAACCCAAGGAGTGTATTGGACAGATGTTATGTCATAGCTCCGGAATCTTCTCATCAGCACCTGTCTACAGACATCCGAACCAAGAATCTTCGGGTTAAAAAATAAGCTTGTGTGCGTCGGTGGCACAGCAGTAACGACGCTCGACGACCATGCACATGGTCCGGGGTTCAATCCCCGGCCACCAACGCACTCCTTTACTTCGCTAAGCCAGAAATAATGCTGGTAAAGAGGCCATGAAACTAACAGCCTCATCATGTAAAAATAAACACTACTGCTACAGAAACTTTAAGCTACTAGCCTGAGGCCCTATGTTCCACTGGGAACGTGAAGAGAAAAATAAACAAAGTGAGCTTGGAATGGTTAGTGTTTACTTGAATCCGAACTAAATGGCTTTTCATCAGAAATCAGCTAGTGGTTCAAGGAAAACGGTCTTACCCTAAATCCCTCCAAATGCCAAACAGTTAATTTCACCTTTAGGCACAAACCTGACCTAAACAAACTGGTTAGCACTCACGAGGTGTGCAACATAGATGGCACTGAAATAGAAACCAAGTCAGAAATTAAATATCTAAGCGTCATTCTATCTGTTGATCTTTCCTGGTCGTCTCATATCTTGATGATGTCTAAGAAAATATTCCGTTGGAAAAACCCAACCCTTACTCCTACGATTCATTAACTCCCACATCCTGCCTATTATTCTCTATTACTCCCCCTTACGTTTTCCAGAGCTACTGAAGAAAGACTATATCTTATTACGTAGGATGTTAAAAGTTGTCATCGGGGTAAGCAATATGCCACTTAACCAGCTTGTTAATATTCTGGTCGACAGGCACATGGACTGATGTGAAAAATGGGCTGAATCCATTCTGTCTAACTCACACCATCCTCTTCATTCACAACTCTCCCCTTGTATCTCTTCAGGGAGAACCAGAAGCCTACATAGAAAACTATATGCTCGTACTAGCAATTACAAAAACTCAACCATAGCCTACTTAGCTCGTGTTCTGTGCGATAAAGAAAGCATTAGGCGTGAAACCTTTAACTTATTAAATAGTCAGTAGAACAACACCGAGATCTCGTCTTTCCAATTCATATCATTTATAGGTACAACGTTTTCTTTCTTTCTTTTTCTCTCTCTCTCTTTTATTATTTGCCGTTTTGTTTCTCTCTTCCTTATAAACTCTACTTAAAACATTCCTCTTCGTTCTTTCACACTTTGTATATCTTGACCTTTTTGTTACCGCTTACGCCAGTAAATATGCTAGCATATACTTTTCTAACTCCTTCAAACACTCTGTTCAGTTCTGGCTTTGCTACCGACATGCCAATATGTTGTTGTCATAATGAAGTGAGATTTCCCTAATCTATGTAGAATTTTACTTATTGTTAATGTACAAACTGGAGGCAATACTGTAGTGAAATGCTGAGAATTCTATTCTGCATCACAAGTACTGTTTTGGAATAAAGAAAATTATTATTATTATTATCCTATTGGCGCTCATTCGAATTGTTGTGTTTACGGGCATCCTTTATTATAACTCGTTAATTAACTGTAAAGATATACCTATCAAAGTTACCTGTCTGACATTATAATACCTACGATTTGTCAGATGAAATAGACATCTGTGTATGCACTTTGGTTTGACAAAGAAATTCTGAAATGATGCATAGTTCTTCTAATGACGTTAAAGAGTATTTGAAAACGTATATGCGTTTATTTTACGTATCACTAAAGTGTAATAGATTCATTGAGAAATTATGACAAATTTGTCTTTTACTAGTCATCATCTGTTCCAATCAAGGTTTCGTGGTGCATAATAGCACTATTTTATGTCAACTCGCTTGATGTGATTGATTTATACTCTCCACACTTATTGTGTTCTGAATTATTTGACAGATTGCCTAACTTAGAAGTAAGTAAGCACTGTCTTTATAATCACCAGAATAATCCACGACTATTTGAAGAAATCAATAATAATAACTCGAAGAAAATCGAAATTCACATGATCACATGGTTTATAGATTACTAATTTTGACAGTGACCCTGGATTATTGTTCATGCTATGCTTTTATCGACTTACTGAGGTCAGCTTACAAAAAACAAAAGCTCCTATTGAGAGAAATAGACTTCTAAAGTGTTACATTGTGGTGACATCGGTAGATGAGAAAAAAGACATCACTTTGACACATTCACCCAAACTTTACTTTTATAGTGTTCAGCAAAAATATTTAAGTGTGGGTTTTGTATTTGTTGCAAGTGGTACATCATGACGTATAAAGTATCTCTATAAAAATAACACTTCATCATTGCTGCATATGTATATATATATATATATATATGCAATGGAGATTTGTATCTGGAGCGGATGTTCACACTGAAAGCTAATCAAGTCAAACATCTAGCTCAAAGACTACAAAAACACCGAAAATTTACACACATGCATATTTTCATACATTTGCGTCAAATATGCTCATTTTTTAAAGGAAAACTTGTATTTGCCTCTATCGATTTACTCCTTTTGCGAAGTAGATCTTAGTAGTCATGTAAATGTCATGGGGGCAGATTACTGATGAGTAAACTTTACTTTAAATGGAGGATTTCATCATGAGCCGACATCAGTCAGAGAACCACTGGAAAACCTGCAGGGATTACTGGACAGTTGTTTCCGTCCGTTGTCCTAGTTTGGGACTCTTCATTAGTATCCACCTACCACCAGGGTCCGGACCCACGACCTTCTGGTTACATGGCTAGCGAGCTCGTAGAACATTAGGCTACTGGGACCAGATCCAATAGCCAGCCTTTGGATTCTAACTTCTGCCAATTCACGACATAGCACGACCATTTCGCAATGTCTTCTTCGATGAGTTCCTGCCTCATCTTCAACCTGCTGTAATCTACTGGTCATGGCTACCCACTAGATGGGGCAGTAACTGATCGAAGAAGACACTGAGAAATGGTCGTGCTTTATCACTCATTGGCAGAAGTTAGAATTCAAAGGCTGGCCACTGGATCGGGTCGCAGTAGCCTAATGGTCTACGCGCTCGCTAGTCGTGCAACCAGAAGGTCCTGAGTTCGAACTCTGGTGGAGAGTGAATACTAATGAAGAGTCCCAAACTAGGATAACGGACGGAAACAGTTGTCTAGTACTCCCTGCAGGTTTTCTACTGGTTCTCTAACTGATGTTGGCTCATGATGAAATCGTCCATCCAATCAAACAAAATCCCTACAAAAGCAATACTTGAAAATTCAACTTTACGTTGTCTGGCTGTCTGACCACCGTCAGAAACTAAAATATTTGTCGTCAGAATCTATTTCCATATTAAGTCTGTACGTAAAGTTGAAATATAACTAATCTTATGCTACAACGTCATCACCTGGACTAGTTGAAGTACGCATTTCATCAGTAAATTGTAGGCATTCATTTTGTCTATTCATCAGTAATATAAATATAGACTGTAACTTATCAAAAGAATTTGGTTATCTGGTTTGAATTTTATTAGAAAGCAAAATATAAACAGCTTTTGTTTTCTTTTTGTTGATAAAATTTCATCTGATGAATAACTAGCCTAGCCTTCTGAAAAAGCCTGTAGAAACGCGCAGAGATGTACTTCCATTCTGATCAAAATTTTTTATTTCAATTTGAAAACCAATTGTTTAAATTTTTATTGACAGTTATGTGAATTCATTTTCTTCTTTCATTTGTATATAGATAGATGAGTGAATTGATATGTATGTATTTATATTTGCATAAACGAAAAGTGTATCCAGTGATATGCTATTACATAACATCCACCAACTATTATGATGCCTTTGTTTGACATTTCGCTAGCATAACGCACTGCACAGTTTTCAATGTATCAATGCTTTATCGTAAAAATGTTTGTTTTAATATGGAGTCACACATGTGCACAGATTTGCATTTTGATGAGAATTATTCAGTCATTTTGAGATTATTCTTCAGTTGAGAATGGTTTATTTAATATTCACTTGAAATATTGTATCAATTACAGCACTACTCATTTAACAAAACAGATAAACAAGTGGATAATTAATTTTCTCTCTCTCTCTCTCTCTCTGTGTGTATGTGTTAATAATGCCGTTAGCATGTTATGAAGTATCCCAGAAAAGAATAAAAAAAATAAATTACCGAAATGTTGTCAAAATTAGGCGTCTGTCTCATCAACTGTATAATTCTCAGGTAGTACATCATAAAAGAGAGCCCACCAAAACAACAGAATCCGCATAGTGAATGCCCAGAACAAGTTTTCGCTCACTAGCACGCGTATGTGTGTGTGTATTTTTTCCTATTCTTCCTTTACATTGTTCCCAGTGGAACATAAGGCTTCAAAAGCTAGAGGCTTGAAGTTTTGGTAGCAGTGGTTCCATATTAGCTTGTTTATTAGATGTATCACACACAGTGAGTGAAACAGTATTATTATTTACTGGATGACGAGGTTTCGAACAAAATTTACTGTGGTTCATAATCATTTCATCAATTATAATCACACGACTTCGAAACTTGAGATTTATAGTTTTCTTTGTTCTCTCCTATTATACGTGTATACAGTTGATTCGATAAACAGATATCCCAGATATCTGGAAAATTCTACTACCCCTACGACGACAAATAGGCGAGAACAAAGAAAACTATAAATCTCAAGTTTCAAAGTCGTGTGATTATAATTGATGAAATGATTATGAACCACAATAAATTTTGTTCATAACCTCGTCATCCAGTAAAAACTAATACTTTTTCTGTGTTATCCAGTAAATAATAGTTTTTCACTCACTGTGTGTGATACATCTAATAAACAAACTAATATGGAATTACTTACTACCATCACAGTGCCTAAGCTTTACACATATGTTAGTAGGAGTGGTGTTTATTTTTACGGGGTGGAGTTGGTAGCATCATGCCCAACCTTCTCTTCTTACCTCTCTTATTATTGGCCCTAGTGAGGTAAAGGAGTGCTCTGACCGGAGATCGAACACCGAACACCCCATACGTGGGCAGTGGGCACTCTACCGCTGTGCCGCCGAAGCGCAAATGTATGTATTACTGTTGTTTTGAAGGTAATATACATTAAAAAGTAAGGTCATAACAACTTTATAAAAAGGAAAAAACACATCTTCAAGAAACTAGAATAAAAGTGTAGATAGAAATTTGAAGAAACAGAAAACTCTCTGGCTATTTAAAACACCGAATGAAATAAGAGGTGGCTCTCTTGGCCTAAGTGGTCTAGTAGATAACGCTTTACAGTTCGAAGATTTGGGTGCTGGGTTTTGGTGTCACAGGGGGAACACCATCATTAACTGGGGAATGCAGGTGCATCCAAATTACGTGTTTCAAACAGGATAAAATGGTCATCCTAGATCCTACTGCTAATCACCATCCAGCTATTTACTTAAAGAAATAGTCAAACACATAGGACTGTATATTATCTTAAATCACATAAGAAATCAGAATTGCCAAAACACAAAAACAGGTAATGCTTAGTTTAGACATACTACTTAATATACGCACACAGACACTTAAACTTCATTCTAACAGAAATGAAAATGCCTTAGGGGTTACAGGGAAAAATAACAATGAACCTTAACATACATTCATCGGTATTTCTTTATGCTGAGCATATCATTATCAGCACTGTGTGCACTACAACTGTACTACAACCTATCCGTTGACTTGTTCTATGTTTCCGTTAAATTCATGATAATCACACACATCCATGTGGAAAGTCCTAGTTACACCCGATGACTTCAACTGGACATAAACCATTGAGTCACAGTACTTATCGTTTTCGGGAGCATTGTCTCGATCATAGGAGAAACGGACGAAGATGTCAAATCGAGCGAGAATCGGGAAGGCGAGAAACACATTCATCAATCAACCTGAAACCAATCTGGAAATCTTCGTCACTCAGCCAGCACCAATAACAAAATTCGGTAGGATTTTCAATACAAATGTCAAGTCATTTAGTTCTTCTATACGGATCAGAAACTTGGCGGGCGGGTCACAAAGTATATTTCCAACAGGCTATTGCAGACCTTTATCAACAACCAACAAATATGCAGAAGAAAGTGGAGATGGATCGAACACTCACTCACTGAGAAGGCCGCCGCTGGGTGATATCGCGTGCGCGTCAGGCCATTTCTCGATTGGAACCAGGCCGAAAGGGAAGCGGCGAGTGGGTCGTCAGTGCAAGGGTGACATGGAGGAGATGGTGTGAAGAGGAGTTGAAACAGAATGGACTAAGATGGATGCAGGTGAAAAAAACAGCAAAAGACAGAAACAAGTGGAGACGTGTAATTGAGGCCCTATATTCCACTAGGAACCCAAGGGAAAAAAAATAATATAATAATAATACTTATCGTTTTCCCTACTGAAGTTCTAAATTTTCGCAAAAATGGAAGAATCCTTTATTGTAAAATACATTCGTTCATCAGTCCAGATTTTAACTTGGTAATTTCCCAACTATTTATAAAATATCATTAATACACGATAAAAAAACAAAATGCGGCAAACTGTTTCAATGGATTCGCTTTCTTTTTCGAAAATAGTTGTGTATGCTGTCATGTGATTATTACTCTACATGGATTTTCACAAGTATGGAACTTTCATCAGTAGAAGACTTCCTTTATAATCTCTTATTTCACCCTTTTGTATTTCTACATCAGTTCTACACACTTTGCATTACTGAATGGTCCCACAATCAAATGAACAATAACTTCATAAGGTCTCTGTAACCAACTGAGTACATATCCTAAAGTTGAGGACAAAGTTTCTCAAAAAATCTTTGACTGGATTAGTGAAATAATCAATAAAGTTGTCAGCTTTTCGTAAGTAACAAACAGCAACTAGGGAGATCATTAAAAATCAGGGAGTACTGGATAAGTGCATCATCCTAGTCTGTGACTCTTCCGTTGGTACGCATTCACTACCCCACCGAAAATCAAGCCGAGAAACCTCAGGTCACGAAACCAAGCTAGTTGACCACTCAGCCACTTGAACCGGAATCTAGTGACCTATGAATTCTAACTTTTCTCAGTTCATCATTTCGCACTACCCTCAACCAACGCTTTCAGTGACTATCCACTGGTCACGAATTCTCACTACAACTTCGGAACATCCATACTATAGCCAACAATGGAATGGAGGCTGATATTCAGATTGTGGTGTTTGTGGGAATTCAGATTGTTTCAAAGCCCAAAACCAGGACGAAACAGCTGTTCAGGGTTCCTTGTTTTTGAGATATCTCTAGACAACGTTGATTTTTGATGAAATCTTACCATTGAAATTGATCTCAGTCCCCCAAAAAATCCCATAATCTGGATTCATCAGTGATTTAATTAATTGATATTGAAACGAAAACGTTTCACTATACAGATAATTTCATTGAGAAATCTTCTATAGAATAACAACTATGTGTATAGGATTTCATCATGAGCTGACATTGGTTGGAGAACCATTGGAAAACCTGCAGGGAGTACTGGACACCTGTTTCGTCTTAGTTTGGGACTTTCCATCAGAACGCACCCACTGGCGTTTGAACCCAGGACCTTCTGGTTACAAGGCGAGCTCGTGTACCATTAAGCCAATGGGACCTGATCCAATGACCCATGAGTTCTAACCTCTGCCAATTCACGATATAGCGCAACTACTAGTCACTGTCAAACTAGGACGAAACATCTGTCCAGTACTCCCAGGTTTTCCAATGGTTCTCTAACCAATGTCAGCTCATGATGAAATCCTGCAACCAGTCAACCAAATCCCTACAAACCAATACTTGAAATATGTGTATGACTACATTCTGATTTGGTCGAACACTGTCATGTTTGTAGGAATCAGCTGCTGTTAAATTCAACTCCTAAATGTTGCAAACAGTCTCTTCCATCAGCCGTCACTCATCGAGCTACGTGAACTAATACTAGTCTACGCAAAGTAAGTCACTCGGTGTACGGGAAAGGTGATATCGTAGCGACGTCCCTCCAAATAATGCACTAATATATTCAGCAGTCGTGGTAGGTTTTATTCGTAATATACTGTCTTTCTGAAATAATACAAAAGATTTCTAGCTCAGTTGAATATTCAAAATAATTCAAACACACTGTATCACTCCAGCGTTGAAAAGAATGAAAGACAAATATCTACTAACGGTCTTGAAAAAGAATGAATATCCACAAAATCTCACCAAAATGAGTTTAAAATGAAGTCACAACACCAACAAGGAACCATCATCAAAGAACACAAAAAAATTCATCCTACCATACATGAGAAATATCTCTGAAATAACCGCTAGAATACTGAAACCGTTTGATACAGATATAGCATACAAGCCAGCCAGCCAGCCAGCCAACACAATCACTTCATTCGACATTGTGCAAACCGAAAGACACATCCAACAGAAAAAGGAGATAAAATTAATACCGTTTACAAAATGAATTGTATGAACTGTAACAGACATTACATCGGCTAGAGTGGCCGTCCCCTTCGAATCAGAATCCAATAACACAAATTAGCTGTGAAAAGACATGATATATATTCTTTCATATCAATCCATGTAGATAATTATGGACATCAGTTTGATTAGGATAATGCCGAAATTTTAGACAGAGGAAACACCAAAAGTGCAGTCAGGGAATAGTCCTAGAAGCCTGGTACTTAAACGAATATACAATTAACAAACACGTCAATATAGACCAAATATACCAACTGAAAGTGAGTGAATCATGTGACCAGAAAGTTTAGATTGCAAGTCAATAGAAAATGATCAATACATATGTAAAGATGGTTACCGGGAGACGCAATTCTTTCACTGATGGAGAATTTAAATCAGTTCACTTTATGCTAAACATTACGCTGAAAAGGGATGTTGTCCAGAATGGAGAAGACGAAGGCTCCGCAATTGAAGCAACCAGCTCAAAGAACACTATTAATTGCAAATACTGTCTTTCTGTTTGATCATTACGACTGTTATGATACATTTAATCACCGTAAAGTGGTGTATGGCCCACTGAAATGTGTTTCCAAGATTTACGCTGTAGGGATTTGATTTATTTGTCAAATCTGACCACGGAAAACCTGGAAGTTGTTTTTTTAGCCTAGCTTGGGACCCATAAACAGTACTTATCCATCCTTAGGTTTGAAACCACCCAAGACCACTTGTGAAGGTCAGGATCGCAGACTATTCAACCACTGAAACCCGGCTCAATGGCCTATGAATTCTAACTAATTCGACTAGTTCGTGATTTTAGTGAAACTGTCACCAACCAATTTCATCGGCGGATATTCTTGCCCTCACACCTGAAATGGTGGTCAAAACGTCTCACTAGAACTTCAGTCAACTTCCTCATGTAGCCAGTCACTTGAAATGTGTTGTGACTAGCATTCACAAATCTAATGCAGAATTTTCCCATGCATGCATAATGAGATTTATTATTTCTGATGATAAATTGCCATGAGGTGTCAAAGTGAATTTCGCCCCACTGTGGATACGACCTTGTCAGACGTGATTCACAACAAATGTAAATTTATGTTAGTCCCCTCCCTATGTAGTATATTCTAAAGATACACATTTCTCACTAGTGACTGGCCCTATTCAGGCAGTTCACCTGGGGTTCTAGTGGGAGGCCATGACTAGTAGAGTACAGCAGGTTGAAGATGCGGCAATGACTCATCGAAGAAGAAATTGCGATATGGTCGTGCTATGTCGTGAATTGGCAGAAGTTAGAATTCAAAGGCTGGCTATTGGATCTGGTCCCAGTAGCCTAATGTTCTACGAGCTCGCTAGCCATGTAACCAGAAGGTCGTGGGTCCGGCCCCTGGTGGTAGGTGGATACTAATGAAGAGTCCCAAACTAGGACAAAGGACGGAAACAACTGTCCAGTAATCCCTGCAGGTTTTCCAGTGGTTTTCTGACTGATGTCGGCTCATGATGAAATCCTCCATGCAATATATATTTCTGCTGATAGTTTACACACAACACAAGAAACAACAATTCAGTTCGCAAGAGTGAACTACACGCGACAAGTTTCAAACAATCCTAATTAGTGATTATCAACATAAAGGAACGAGAAAGAACCGGAGAAAAAACACACACAATCTGAATGGTGTTAACAGTAGCCTAAGATTAATGAGATAAGGAATCGAATGGAGGCAGCGAGTACCTTATATTCTACAACCTCCAAGGTCGAACAAGGTACAGGGTACACAAAGACATTTTAAAATGTGATGAACCTTGCTTGATAGTCTCTACTTTGTTTTTTCCTTTTTTTTAACTTAGAATATCGCTCAATACTTCAAATAGAAAGATTGCACTTTTCGTTCATTGAAACAGTGGAATTTTTTATTTGCGGGGATTCACAGGCACAATTTATTACTCATGTTTATATCAAAGGCAACTGAGTTATATCAGGTTATGATGATTTTTATTAAGTATTTTATTAAAAAAAAATTGGATTATGAGTGAACTAGATTCAGGACACATTTATTCTAACGTATTTGAGTCCCCCCCGCATATCTCCTACACTGTCAAATATACAAGTTACTCTCCTTAAACCATGTTTCAATTTTATGAAGAGACGTAAAACACCATAAAATATATAAAATGGATTTGTATGCCTCACTTATTTTCTCACACCTTAGAGTCATGTGAAAGAATAGCTGATATCTTACTGTATGCAATAACTTGACCGGTAACCACCTCTGATGAAAGTTGTACGACAATGCTGTATGCAATAGGAAACTTAAGGAATTCTTCGAAGTGAAGACGAGAGTAAGACAAACTGGCTGACTACTATAGCCAATGATTTTCCTGATTGCAGTAGATTGGATAATGAGACAGACAGCGGACACGGAGGCGAGGAAACTGGCATAAAATTGACCCACACAAAAACTCAGATGATCTGCACTTCGCCGATGATATATGTCTGACTTTCCACAAACTGGAAGATATGCAAATGAAAAGCAACAAGTTGGCAGAAGAAGCCTCCAGAGAAGATAGGACTTCAAGTGAACATAGAGAAAACAGAGGTGATGAAGATTCCTGGCCTACAGCAACACCAACACCAACAGCAGCAGCAATAGATAACAATCAGCTGGCATAAGTGGGACGAACCTGAAAGAAACAGTCTCCTTTACCTACTTACTGACTGACCTGAGGAGCATCGTTTCAACTACAGGAGGACGGAACTGATGAGGATATCAAAGCAAGGATTGGGAAAACGAGGCAAGCTTTCATTACTCTCAAGTCTGTGTGGAGACCAACAGCACTCAGGCTGAAAAATAAGATGCAGATTTTTAACTCTAATGTGAAGTCGGTTCTACTTAACATCTTGATCAGAGACTTGCATTGCGCGTCATGAAGAGCACTTCAAACAAGCTACACACCTTCATCAACAGCTGTCTTCGCTCAATTCTACTCAAAATCAGATGGTCAGGAAAGATCAACAATAGGGAAGGACCTTTTGAAGCGAACCAACGCAGCAGGAACCAATTGTGCAACAAATAAGCAGGAAGAAATGGAGATGGATTGCCTACACTCTGATCAAACCATCAAGTGACATCACTAGACAAGCCATTGCTCGAGTGGAACCCGAAAGGGAAGCGGCTAGTTGGTCGTCAGTGCGAGTGTGACATGGAGGAGGAGGTGATGTGAAGAGGAGATGAAAGCATGTGTGCAGACTTGGAGCCAGGTGAAAACGTTGACAGAGAACCGAACGCGATGGAGGCGCGTGGCTGAAGCCCTATGTTCCTCTAGGAATTAAAGGAAATAATAATAAATAATAATATTTTTTTCAACTAACCTTCAGATTTTCTATAGTTGGTTTGTAAGGATTAGATTTGTTTTTTTTACGAGTTTGACCACGGATTTATATCAGTTAGAGAAGCATTGAAAACCTGGAAGTACTGGAGTACTGGGCAGCTGTTTCATTCTAGTTTTTTGGGAATCATCGGCAGTACGCACCCACCGCCAGGGGTACGAACCCAGGACCTTCCGATTAGAAGGCAAGCTAGCTCGTATACCATTGAGCCACTGGGGCGAGCTTGCCTTGTAACTGGAAGGTCCTGGGTTCGCACCCTGGTGGTGGGTGCGTACTGCCGATGATTCCCAAAAAACTAGAATGAAACAGCTGCCCAGTACTCCAGTACTTCCAGGTTTTCAATGCTTCTCTAACTGATATCAATCCGTGATCTTCAGATTCTTATAGTTTAAAATCACACTTAATAGATCATTATAATTACAGCCCAATATGTATGTGTGGCGAATACATTTTCAAGTTGGAATATGATTACAAATTTTAATGTGGGTCACATGAAATATGTGAAAGCTAATAAATAAATACGGTGTGTGTAAATTAAAACTTCTGAAGAATATCGTTGTTATATATATATGTAATTTGGTGAAGGCATGTTTTTAGTACAATTATCGGATTGCGGTTATTTTAAGCATTTTTTGTGTCTAATAATAACATTAAAATTGTACATAAATATATATATATTAACACACATAAATTAGCAGAAATCTATCTATCCATCAAAATGCTATCAGATGTTTAATAAACACTTTCAGAATCTGTTAGACAACAACAAAGCCGAATAAAGAAACAAAGAGAATGTATCAGGGAAAAAAAGAAACAAAAGCAGGAGAAACAAAGCATGTGAAAATTGGCATATCTCTAGCTAGAACAGACAGGAAAATAATAATAATAGTAATCAGAAATCTCCCTCATAAACGAGAGGAGAATTTGAAGGATATATTTAGACATTGAGGCGATTCAAGATTTGAAGAGATAGGAGAACTCTAGAGAGGGCTGTCAGTCAAAATCATAGCGAGCTGCTAGCAGTCATTAAATGCTTTACAAGTAAAAGACAAATTCAGCGAAGAAAATTCTTTTCTTTACCGACAAAAAATCATCTTCACAGGCTGTATAGTCGTATTTATATTTACCAAAAACGTATTTTGTTTTCGTTCACATTCCCAGTGGAACATAGGGTTTCAAGGTAGAGGCTTGAAGTTACTGTGATAGTGATGTTTATTTTTACAGGATGGGGTCTCTAGCCTCATGCCCAACCTTTCCTCTTTACCAGTCTTATTACTTACTGGCTTAGTGAGATAAGGAGTGCGTTGGCCGGGGATTGAACTCCAGACCATGTACATGGTTAGCGAGCGTCCTAACTGCTATGCCACCGACGCACACCAAAAACGTATAACAGTCTATTATTGATCAGTAGGGGATGACATAATTGATATAATCATCCAGAAGGGGCTTTAGAAGTAAAAGATAAAAGATGTAAATTACGTGGTACTCAACGGCACAAAGTTAGTAATTTGATAAAGTTAAAATTGCTATTGAGCGAGTGAGAATAAAGGTGGTAGTTGAATGTCAATTTAACAAGTGTGAAGAGGATGTGAAAATGCGCAAAAGGAGCATATGCGAGTGATAATAGTGAATTAATTATTAAAGTAAAAGCAAACTAACAGTAAAATTCAAAAGAAAAGAAATAAATCAAATTTTTTTATACAGGGAACGACTACTGAAGAGGTTAAGACCAGGGTAGAATAAGAGACTGGACAAACAATTTCTGTTTGCAGGGTTCGGTGTTGTATTGACGAATTACCAGCACCTCCGTCGATAAAAAAAATTTTCTTCGCTTAATTCGTTTTTTATTTTCTTCATGACTCAATGGGTATTTTCGGTGGTTTTAGGAGAAACTGACACAATCCTGATAAAAGGAAACGTGAGTTCCTTTAAGCATATATAATGAACGATAAAGCACAGCACAACGAAATCTCGATTGACAAGTTCTTTTCAAATGGTTCTTAGAATTCAATCCCCCGAAAAATTGCATACTATACTCACTGTTTAGTCATCGCCTCCCTCGACTAGCAATGTTAGCGGATATAGGGTCAGGCTGGAAAAATGCTAGCGGCGGTCAAACAAAAACTTGACACCAGTAAATGAAATCCACAACAGTCGGTCTAAGCCACGTAGGAAGGTGTAGACTTCCAGGCTGGGGTCCTCAAGACCGTAAAAATCTATGGTTGGAAACAACAAATCGTCCTCAGTGGCGCAGATGCATCCACTCCTTGTGACTTATGATTTCCAATGAAACTGTTTTGTTTTTCTTTATTACTCCTTTGTCTCACACTTCTGCTCACTGTTTCTATTATGCTTTTCTTGTACTTTCTTCTCTTGCTTCGCGTGCTACACGGAATGTGGCGACTTGAACTTCCGCACATTTGTGCAAAGTTCTATGTCGAAAACAGACAGACAGACATTATGCATAATGAGAAGTCTTAAAAAAGGTGATACGTTCAAAGCTGCTGATACACCGGGAACATCCTTTCTCCAAGCGTAATATGCTACAATTAGATCGGAATGCCACTACTGGCATAAGCAGTTTCATTGACATCTAACATCTATATCAGTTCTGATGCAACAGCCAATTAATTAAACTGAACGTTTACTAATGACTCACTAAGTTTGTTATCTCAAACTAGTCATCCTACATGGGGAAACAAAGCGAGATTTATTATCATGAATCATAAAAGTTAGGAAAACCTCACGAAACATCTGAGTGGAATTGAACGTATCTCTGTTTTAACGACGAAGGTAGAGAGCAAGCGTTGAAGTTCTAAAAGAAATCGACTTTTCTTTTAGCGTTCTCTAAAATAACATGATATGGTCATTTTCGATCGAACAGCATTGGAAAAGATAAAAATCTAAGAACTTCCCAATCAGTTGAAGAACCAAGATTAGTCATGTCTCCTACATAAGGCATAAAACGAGAGAAAAGTTGTCGTGTCATTGTTCTGTGGTGGAAAAGATAAGCTAGAACTACAATGCATATTCTTGACATGGAAACAGGATTTCATCATGAGCTGACATAGGTTAGAGAGCCATTGGAAAACCTGCAGGGAGTACTGGATAGCTGTTTCGTCATAGTACCTGGGACTCTCTATCAGTACGCGCCTACCACCAGGGTTCGAATCCACGACCTTCTGGTTACAATGCGAGCTAGCTCGTAGATCATTAAGCCGCTGGGACCCGATCCTATGGCCGACGAATTTCAAATTCTGCCAATTCGAAAAAAAGCGCAAACCCCGATGGGTGTGTACAGATGATGATGAAGAGTCCCAAGCAATATGATGAAACAGCTGCCCAGTACTCCCTGCAGGTTTTCCAGTTGTCCTCTAATCGATGTCAGGTAATGATGAAATTTTGTAATTAATGAATCAAATCTCTACAAACCAATACCTGAATATTCTTGATTTCCTAACATTTCAGTGATATACATATTTTGGAATCTAGTCTGTTGTGAAGTCACTTGGTAAAGATTAACGTCTGTTGGAGCAGTTTCAGCTTAATGGGAATAAACTAGCTGTACCGCTAATTTACATTCCCGACATATTACATCTCAGCTGTTTTAGGCGCCTAATGCGTTTCCTTGTGGTATGGAGCTACCTAAAAGCTCATGAATTATTATTTTTCATCCCACTGACAATTAATATGTGGATTTATTTCCCCAATCACTTTATACGTTTGACAGATTCTCAGACGAGTAGATAAAAATCCATCGCAGTAGCTGTTAGTTTGCATTTCTGAGTGATTTGAGTGTTAATACGCTAAAGCTCACTTTTGAGGAACCGAAGCTGCAAGCACATCAATTATATTCATTTAATGATTACTGGCCATGACAGAAGAATTAAGCCTCAAATCGCTAAAGCATTTTTCAAACAGAACTGAAAAGTAACATATATTTTACGAGTTGATCACGGATTGATATCAGTTAGAGAACCATTGAAAAGCAGGGAGTACTGGACAGCTGCTGTTTCATCCTAGTTTGGGAATCATCGGCAGTACGCACCCACTGGGATTCGAACCTGGGACCTTCCGGTTACAAGGCAAGCTCGTATACCATTCAGCCACTGGGACCCGATTCAATGGCTCGTGAATTCTAACTTCTACCAATTCGTGATTTAGCGCGACCCCAACCATTGTCGTTGGTGGGACATCCATCCACACACGTGACATCTAATTGGACCTCACTGGTCACGACTTCTCACTAGAACTCAGGAAACTCCAACCTGTAGCAAGTCACTAGCGAGCATCAAATTAACTTTCTATAGTTTGGTTTGTAAGGATTAGTTATGTTTTACGAGTTGATCACGGATTGATATCAGTTAGAGAACCATTGAAAAGCAGGGAGTACTGGACAGGGAGTACTGCCGATGATTCCCAAACTAGGATGAAACAGCAGCTGTCCAGTACTCCCTGCTTTTCAATGGTTCTCTAACTGATATCAATCCGTGATCAACTCGTAAAACATAACTAATCCTTACAAACCAAACTATAGAAAGTAACATATAGTTAATTAAAATTAGAATTTAGTAGCATAACTGGCTGGACTAAATCAATAGATGAGGTGTTCACTGCTCAGTTTACTTTCACTTATGCTACAGCCAGTTTTGAAGCACAGTTCCAGTGGTTGCTTGCTCATACAGAACAGACCTTAAAAATCAACAATTCAAGGTGAGGCATATCCTTTTATTTGGCACTGCAAAATAACGTCAGCTTCAACAAAAATTATATATGTATATATATATATATATATATATATATATATATATATATACATGCGAACCAAAACAGCATTTTTAAGACGGTGTGGTATAAAATGAAATACAAATTCAGATAAACAGGCGTCAATATACACAAACTACCCTGCCTCAAATAAAGCATAGTTCGCATAGTTTATCTGATAACTTAGAATATTTATTAAATTTTTTTTAATTTTTGCTAGCACAAATAAAGATGCACAACAATTTTATGACATATAATTTACAAACTAATTAGCGCTTCCGTTATAGATTAATTAAATACGCTTTTTGTTTTTGAAACATTTTCTGAGTCAAGCCTTAAAAATTCAGAACACAGATGTCCTGATTAGTTACAAGGCAAAAAATAAACCGGCTGACTTCCGCATTAACATCACACTTACGTGTGCATTATATTTTTGGTGGTAGATTTCAAAAGCCAAGTTCAATTCAAACAAGCAGCTCAGTACTAACTGCAAAATTTATTATATTTTTTGTGTATGTGTGTATAGTTACTTAACTCGGCATAATATATTATCATTTCTTATACAGGATGAATACTGGTCAAAATTATCAATAGTATACTGGTAAGTAAATTTTACTTCTAAGTTGGTGAACTGGTGAACGATTTACTGTTATTAACAGACATCAGTACACTCCCTTCATGCGTTTATTCCTCTTGACGAATTTGAATAAAGCAAGGACAACAACAGTGTGGTTTGTACAGAATAATATGGTACCATCATTGCTTATTTCGTCGGCTTCTCGTCAGCTCAGCTGCTTACAGCCTAAATAAATTATGAAGTTTACCTACAGAAAAGTTTTAACATACTTGCAAATTTTACATGTTGTCAGTTGACAGAAAGTTCCACAATTAGTGACAGTGAACAGTGCTCAGAAAATTGCGCTTACATAGTTCTTTTACACAGGCAGGTCAAGTGTGAACAAATTAAATATATGCATGCAATGATAAAGACGAAATATGCGTTAGATGCAGAGTGACTAATACATTAGGTAACCATGTATTGAGTTCAACTCAAATCAAAAAAGCAAGAGACAAGCGAAATTAAAGATTATAAAAGGGGTGAGGTTAAAGACAAAGATTACGTAATCAAATAAAAGAAAGAAAGAATAAAGACATCCAGTTGCCAGGGCAAGGAAAGACTAATAACTGCTTCTTTCTGAACAAATAAAACTGGTTTCAAGCGTTTCAGTGAAATTGCTTTGGCAAACTTGAGGAGAATCGAGCTCCTTTGTCTATGCATAGTTTTAAAGGATTTCTCGATTTCCACCTCATGACCCGTGTCGAGGAGATGTCTTGTAATAGCGCTACTATAAGAGTTTGTTCTTTTGAGACGTAGGCTTTTCGGCACATGTTCAGAAAATCGGAGGTGTGCCCTTCTTTCTGTTCTCCCAAGGTAATTGCTCCCGCAGATACACGTAAATTTGTACATACAGTTGGCGTTAACATGAGAAGGATATCTATCAAATTTCGACTGCACCATAGAGCATATTGTTCGATGGACGGAAACCAACTTAGCTGCAGGATCGGCTCTGGCTGGTGATGTTCTCAGTCTTCTGTTGATCATTGCTGTAATGTTTTTACCTTTAAAATCTAGTTGAATGAAGACAGGCTTTTTTCAACTGTGGTTTATTTGATGTCTGAGCCTTCACATCTTCCATATTTGTTAATGAATCTTTGAGGATAACCATTGATTCTGAACACTTTTTTGAGAATCATAAATTCTTCCTCTAGTTTCTCTGCAGAGCATATTCTCCTCACTCTACAGAACAGAGTCTTGACTAGTGCTCGTTTATAGCTATTTGGACAAAAACTATTAAAATGTAAGTATTGTCCATTCCATGTGTGCTTTCGGTAACTTAACCTCTGGAGATTACCATCTTCTAGGCGTTGCATGGCTATGTCAAGTAAATGGAACTTTCCATCATTTTCATATTTTATAGTAAATACAATTTTTGTATGTGCGTTGTTGAATAGTCTGAGTAGGCAGGAGACGATTTTCTGAGCACTGTTCACTGTCACTAATTGTGGAACTTTCTGTCAACTGACAACATGTAAAATTTGCAAGTATGTTAAAACTTTTCTGTAGGTAAACTTCATAATTTATTTAGGCTGTAAGCAGCTGAGCTGACGAGAAGCCGACGAAATAAGCAATGATGGTACCATATTATTCTGTACAAATCACACTGTTGTTGTCCTTGCTTTATTCAAGTACACTCTCATGGACATCACACACACACGGTTTCCAGCTGCTAACACCACGGTCAAGAAATTAGTGACACAATGCTTGCGACTGCTGCTGTATATAATTAATTTTGATGAGCAAAGTGTACAAATTAAGACGACCACATCTCTTGTACAAGTATCCAAATTTATATAATGACAGTACATTGGGTAAAGCTAAGAGCCTCAGGATGA
Source organism: Trichobilharzia regenti (assembly GCA_944472135.2). NCBI lineage: Eukaryota > Metazoa > Platyhelminthes > Trematoda > Strigeidida > Schistosomatidae > Trichobilharzia > Trichobilharzia regenti. Next base: position 139,657,508 of record OX235270.1, on the reverse strand, counting down.
TGAGCAATTGTTTTGGCTTATCAGTTTGTAAAAACAACTCAAAATTGACTCAAGTACACACTCAATCTGAATATATGAACACGACTAGGTGTATTTTATGTATGGTTACTGTGACTGCCAAAGATACTGTCGCAAATAAACTTGTTAAAGACTAAGTCGATAAGATATTACTACAATTTCCATTTAAGCCTGCATAATGCAACGCTTTATCTTCACCTAGTCTACGAGTCGATTCCAAGCCCAGGAAAAGAAGGGAGGTTGGGCCTAGAGATAACAACCCTAACCCCGAGAATCAAATATATACAGTTGGATAGACGGAATGACACAGTGGGTTGGTTAAAGCTTTCAGGAAGCCAATCAGCCGATGTGTCTTCTCTCTCTCGATGAAAGCAAGAATAAGAATAGGGACGTGGAATGTACGTACGATGTACGAGGCTGGGAAGGTTGCACAAGTAGTCAAAGAAGATATGGCACAGAAGTGCTAGGGGTCTACGACAGCAGATGGAATGGATGTGAACTATCGAAATTGTCAGTTGGTGAATCAGTAATCTACTCTACTCTGGTCACCCAGACGACAACCACGAGCACACTGAGGCAGTGAGTGCCTTTTATGTCACAGGTGGCAGCCAAAGCCCTAATACAGTGGGAACCAATCTCCTCATGCAGGATTATGACAGCAAGATTCAACTGAAAAGGAAAGAAGGAAGGAAGGTCACAACTATCCAATGCTACGCACAGCGCTATAAACAACGAAGAACGAGAGAAGAAGGAAGACTTTTACAGACAACTACAAACAGTAATGGACAGCATCCCAAATGTTGACATCCAAAATCCTTATAAGCTATATGAATGTCAGCTGAACTGGGAGCGGATAATACAGGAAGAGAACTCATCATGGGCCGAAAGACTCCTGCTAGGAGAAATGAATGAGAACAAAGAATTATTGGCAGACTTTTGCTCTTTCAAAGATTCGGTGATCGGAGGCATCCAACGTGTACAAACACAAGGATATACACAAAAAAACATGGATTTTGTCCGACAGACACGCCACAAACCAGACAGACCTCATCTCAGCGCTACACAAGGAAATGGAGACGCGGCATGCTGCACAAAACTAGAGAAGCGTAGCAGATATGGGTACAGACCATCATCTAGTTCAAGAAACTTTCTAGGTGAAGCTGAAATCCTTCAGAACAATTGGAAAGAGATCACATTCAGAAACTGAAGGACAAAACTACATGAGATTCATTCACCACAGACCAGATGAGAGCGAATTCGGAGACACTAAGCGGTATCACTGAGCAAACCTGTTTGAAAAGGTGGACATTGAAACTCTCTAAAGACGATGTCCAAGGAAACGCGTACAAATTTTGTAGGAAGAGAGAATAGACAAGACAAGGAATGACTCTAAACAGACACCTGGAAGCTTATCGAGGAGAGGAAGATGGTGAAACAGAGGATGAATCAATACGGAGATGGACGACACATGAAGAAGCTGCGTTCAGTGTACATCGAGTTGCATAAAGGACTGAAGATTACTGGTAGGAAAGGCGAAAGACAATCCCACGACACACTAAGTGGCGACTGGAGCAGGAACTTCCGTAGTCAGAAGAGACCTCAGAACATTATATCAGATAAACAGGCCAATTTCAGGGAAGAGATCAACCCAGATGATGAAACCAATAAAAGATTTTCAAGAGGACCTAATTATCAAGGGGGAGAGACAAACACACCGATAACTGTCACAGAATCATACATCGCGTCATCCTGGAGAGAATAGAAAATGCACCTAACGCAGAATAGAATGATGGAAAGGATGACAATTTTAAAATCGAATGTCACAGTGTGGAGGGAGAGATTGGTAACAGAAGCTTTATATATCGAGTCAGCTGCAAATACATATAATAGGAATGATTCATCGCCTGTCCCTGATATCTGGAACATCCTACTACCACAACGACAAAAAATGGGAGAAGATAAAGAAAACTAAAAATCTCAAGTTTCAAAGTCATGTGACTACAACTGATATGATTATGAATAATAAATTTTGTTCGAAACATTGTCATCCAGTAAATAATACTGTTTCACTGTGTGATATATCTAATAAACAAACTAATAAGGAAGAAATGGAGATGGATTGGCTATACTCTGCGGAAACCATCAAGTGAAATCACTAGACAAGCCACTGCTCGAGTGGAACCCGAAAGGGAAGCAGCTAGTTGGTCATCAGAGCAAGGGTGACTTGGAGGAGGTCATGTGGAGAGAAGATGAAAGCATGTGGGTAGATATGGAGCCAGGTGAAAACTCTAGGAGAGAACCGAAGGCAATGGAGACGCGCGGCTGAAGCCCTATGTTCCTCTAGGAGTTAAAGGAAATAATAATAATAAGAGCTACATCTGCAGAACTGACTTTTATCATGTCATGAAGTGGTGTTTTCATAACAATTTCAGACATAACTGAATTGATTCCCTCTCGTAAAAGACTTTCGAAAGATGAACCAATGCCTCTATCTACCTATATACAAGGCTCGTGCGTAGAACACCTTTGGAACAATAAGAAGTAACCTATTTGGCTTTCTCCGACTATAAATTATTGAGAGTAAATAATTTTTTATTGACATTAAACTCTCCACTTTATGGCTTGTTATCATCAGTGCAAGTGATAAAATGAAATACAAATGCTGACGTCTGTGCACCAGGACTTAAAGGCCTTGGAATATCATTCAGAAGGAAACTTTGTTTATAGATTGTTTTTATTCCCACCAAGAGTGTAGTAGCTTTTTAATGCCTCAGATACAAAAATAATAATAACAATAATAATAGTAACAGAGAACTAATAAAATTGTTTTTGTGGTCTGATTCAGTGTTCAGACACTTGGTATAAACTACCCGAGAGTAAATCAGAAAGATGCTGTAAATAATTAATGGTGAATGACTTTTAGATAATTTCAGACATCCCATTAATTTATTTCTATTACCTTGGTTGATTGCTAAAGAGTCAAGGTTGTTACGATGGCACAGTTTGGTGGGAAATTTGTATATTTTACAAAAGAATACCAGTTGACCGATAGAATTCAATCTGCTGACTATTTAGTGGCAAAAAGCATGACATTTAAGGGTCAGGCTGGACATCCTACTGATTACTTCCAACTACCTATTGTCAACATTTCAAAGTGCTTTGTGATGGATAGAGCCACCTAGCAAACTAGTGTTCACTCAAAACACCAATTTCTTATGTTCAGAAAGGCATGTAGGAGAGCATTGCAATCCGCTTTTTCAGGGAAGATGTGAGTTTTGAGAACTTAGGACTTCACTTTCCCTAGTAAAGTTAATTTACTCTCCCTCCCTCCCCCCCCCATTACTTTTTATTGGAACCATTTCATCCATTCAGAAGAATATTTAAATCAATGTAGTCATGATTTTTCTGTCTAAACAGTATTTTGTTAATATTCTGTTAGGCATATCTTCGAAACATTTCACTGGGGCTATTTTCTAACTTAGATTTTTTACGATCAAGTTATCCTTACTACACCGATTTCTTAATTTATCTTATTTATGTTGTGTTCTTTGCTCTAACTTCGCGTTTAAGTTAGCGCTGAATATGTTGTCTATAAGGACAAGTGGATCTCTACAATTATAATATCCAACTCGATTCTCAACCGATGCACTCTTGATATTTGTATAGCCGGTGGTATTTTAACAAAGATAGGGAGTTAAGAGTGTGGTTAGCCGCCCCACCTCGTTAAAACAAAAACTGAAGCTCCAAAACTCAAGTTTGCAGCCCGATACTCCCATAGAAACGCTGAGAAATTAGGAAAGTCTTTTAAAACACAAAAAAACCTTAGCTTCAACCCTCCCATATAATTTTCAGTTTCTTCTTTGGATCGGATCAAATGGTTGAACTGCCACTATTTATCATATCAGTCAAATGTGAACAGTAATAGAGTGCTCAGACTTTCATAAGAAAAGGTTGTACATACATCTGTTTCCAGGTGAACAGCATCTGACGCATAAGCATATAAAAATTTAATATGCATATATCCCGGTGAGAGGTGATTTGAAAACTACTTCTGTACTACTACGAGGTATCACCAACAATTATACACCTCATCCGACAGTTGTACGACAGTGCTGCATGCCAAGTAGTCCACAACAAGAAATTCACGGAATCTTTCGAAGTGAAGATGAGAGTAAGACAAGCTGGCTGACTACTATAGCCAATGATTTTCTTGATTGTGGTAGACTAAATAATGCGACAGACAGCGGACACGGAGGCGAGGAAACAGGCATAAAATTGACCCACACAAAAACTCAGATGATCTGCACTTCGCCGATAATATATGTCTGATTTCCCACAAACTGGAAGATATGCAAGTGAAAAGCAACAAGTTGGCAGAAGAAGCCTCCAGAGAAGATAGGACTTCAAGTGAACATAGAGAAGACAGAGGTGATGAAGATTCTTGGACAACACCAACGGCAACAACAACAGACAACAATCAGCCGGCATAAACGGGAGAAATCTGAAAGAAGCAACTTGCCTAACCTACCAGCCCTCCTGGGAAGCATAGTTTCAACTAAAGGCGGACAGAACTGATGAGGATATCATCAATGCGTAGATCGGGAAAACAAGACAAGCTTTCATTACTCTCAAGTCTGTGTGGAGATCAACAGCACTCAGGTTGAAAAACAAGATGTAGATTTTCAACTCTAACCTGAAGTCAGTTCTACTTAACATATGGATCAAAGACTTGCATTGCGCGTCATGAAGAGCACTTCAAACAAGTTACACACCTTCATCAACAGCTGTCTCCGCTCAGTACTGAAGAATAGATGACCAAAGAAGATCAGCAGTTGTAAGGGGTTTCTAGGAGCGAACCAAATCAGCAGTAAGCGACTGTGCAACAAATATGCAAGACCAAATGGAGGTGGATTGGATTGACCATACTCTGAGAAAACAAACCATCGAGTGAGTGACACCACACGCCAGGCCATCACTTAAGTGGAACCCAACTGAATGGGAAGCGGCGAGTTGGTCGTCAGTGCAAGGGTGACATGTAGGAGGAGGTCATGTGGAGAGAAGATGGAAGCATTTGGACAGACGTGGAGCCAGATGAAGACGCCGAAGCAGAACCGAACGCAATGGAGACGTCCGGCTGAATCCCTGTGTTCCTCTAGAAACTAAAGGAAACAAAAATAATAGTGTCCTGCTGAAGATGTTTTCCTACTGACAAAAATGAAGCTAACTATAAATTTGACGGAAAGTAAAAGAAGTGGAAATTCAAGTTTGTGTAAATATCACTGTCAGAGTTAGATTTTCGCAATGACACACTACTGTTTGAAGGACTGATGTAGATCGATAACCGTACCCCGGAATTTATTTTAATTGTAAGTGAAATATGAAAAGTAGAAATAAAATCCTTGTGTTTACAAATGAATATTTACCTACAACTTCTGAAAGGTAGGTTATGTGATATACGTAAGTAAATGGTGACACCATGAGGTTCATCACACATAATTTATAGGTCAGTTTTGTGACAATTAAGGTCCCTGCTGTGATGTGTTACCAAAAACTTATGAAGCACTTTTAGTGGAAAAAGACTGTCGAATAAGATAGTCCTAATAGTAAACTTCAAACACCTAAGACATACTGACACCAAATCGCCTGAATTGAATAAGAATTATGACTTAAAGTTAAGTATATCTGCGTATTCGAATGAAAAATGTCGCTATACGATATGCCGCAAATCTTAGCACAGCTTTTATTATTTGCGTTGTTTGACTGTTACACTATGACTATTCACAGTAGTCACCAGAAATGTAAACTATTAATTTCAGCTCTGCATGATTCGATATTGAACTCTACTACAGTTTAACAAGTGGAGTGTTCACGAGTGAAATTACAAGTAAACGTTTGTCAATTCAAAATCATATTTCGTAACTGCATGTGGTGTACGCACATCTTCTGTCTAGTGGATCAGATATATTAATCTGTCTGTCTATATTTTCAACATAGAACTTTGCACCGATGTGCAGCAGTTCAAGTCGCCACACTCCCTCCATGTAGCATACAAAGCAAGATAATAGAGTATAAAAAATAAGACAAAGAGACAGTAAACAGAGATATAAGGCGAAAGAAAATAGTAACATCGTTCTCGCTTTATTCAAATTTATCAAGGGGAATAAATGCATGAAATATAATTTTATTGGGTTTTGATGTGGTTTTGTTCTCTGAGCTGGATGGTTAATTTGTGAAGCTTTCATCACCCTACTGGGTGACATCTTCAGCGCATACTTCAATTTGAAGTGAGCTTTTAGATTTGATGTCCGGACATGAATTCGACTGGGACAATGTCCAAATATTAGACAGAGGAAACAACAAGAATGTTAGAGAATTTTTAGAAGCTTGGCATTCCAGTGAATCATTAATCAATAAACACATCGAGATAGACAAAATTTATCAACTAATAAGAAAGAAACTTCACACACAAAAGGTCAAAGTTTAAATCAAAGAAACAGTCAGTTCCAATACAAGTAACCTAGAAGATGTGAAAACACACATAAACAACCAATCACGTCCAAGGTCACCAGGAGAGATGATTAATAAAATCGTGCAGGAATCTAAAAGCTCACTTCAAATTGAAGTATCCGCTGAAGATGTCACCCAGTAGGGTGATGAAAGCTTCGCAAATTAACCATCCAGCTCAGAGAGCAAAACCACATCAAAATCATCCACCTGAGCTACAAATCTTCTCTATCATATCTAAGTTTTATTGGATATTATAAATCACACGTTGAGAATGACTTTGAGCCGGCCATATCCAGACATCGGTTCTACCGTCCCGAACACTGCAACTAGGGAATCAGGCAGCCTACACCTCCCAACGTGGCTTGCTGGCTGGCTGGATTAAACTGACTGTTGTGGATTTCATTGACTGATGAAGCCATGTGTCGGTTTGACCACCACCACCACAACTGGCTAGCTCTCTTCCAACCTGATCCATTCTATGTCAGCTAACATTGCCCGTGATCGAGGAAGGCGATGGATGGCTGGCATGCATGCGAAACATATGTTCTAACCATCTCTCTCAATCAGTGTAACTTCACAACCCACTATCGCTGACCGTATTATACTACCTAACACAGACGGCACATAGAGATCAGGCCCCTATGATCAAAGACGGCTAGCCAGGTGTTTCATGTCTTCCACTCTCAGTGGCCAGGTCTCATAGCCAACCATAAAGGAGGACGGAGCGGACCGGTGAGCAGTACACCCGCCCTCTGGTCGATAGCCAGTCGGATGTCACGTCCAAGCCAGAAACAGCATAAACTGGCATATGCGAAACTAGCCCTCTGTATCCGTGCTGAGATCTCTTCACCGATCAACACGTTGGCTTTGGTTGATGCAACTTCACAATTAATTGAAGTTATCAACATGCTCTATCACTTCACTCCCTATTTCTAAGCTAGGTATCAGTGTAGTTCACCCCCGTAACATAATCTCACATTTGGAGGGAGAAAGTTGCATGCCAAACATTCGTAGATTGCAGATCAAGGAGTTCAGTAGACTCTGAATTTTGTCAGCGTCTTCACCTATAAGGAGTATACATATAAGCTATCATGTATTTAACTACATTAGGATCCTGTCTAGGTTGATAACAGGCATAAAAGAAGACAGTCACTAAATGATGCTTAATTACTTAGGTGTATCGAACTCGTCAGCAATAACGTATCCAAATATTTTACCTATGGTGGAATTAGGTCATTAATTCAATTAAATTTGAATTCTGATCAAGAGTGTTGTCGTTGGCTAACTAAATTACTGAAAACAAAATACGTATTTCAGTGAAGAGCCTCTTTTCGGAGTAGATTTCATTTTCTTAGCTGTACAATCACAAATATATATATGGGTTATTTTGTACGTATGTGTACATTTAACAAGAAATATTCTCAAGAGAAGGATCGCATCATCTCTCAGAACAACATTCTTTGCATTAACGCTAAGAATAAAACTCCACAGTCGCCCAATGATTTGCAGAAGCCTTAATGACAAGTCCCCACATCTTACCACTTCTGTGTGCATATACTCGGTCACCTGCCGCGGTGGAGCCAGGTACATCGGTCGTTCGACGCGCTTCCTGTGAAAGAGGATTCAGGAACACTATCCAGTATGGTTGCGTAAAGGCAATAGTGGTGCCATAAGGAGTGCGATAATTGAACACCTGGTTAACACTGATCATTCCATCTCAACAAACGCCTCCTGCTTCAAAGTATTCTACACAGTCACGAATAACCTACCAAAGGCAATACGGTTTCGTCTTCTTCGTATCGCTAAAGCTCTGACCATCCACATAGCAAAACCGGAATTGTTTATACAAAAGAGAACTACTCAGCCACTTCTACTATCATGGCAACAAACTTTCTAATTTCACCAACACCCAACTTACTTGTCCGTTTTTGTAATACATAACTCCATCCAAACCCTACTAATTCGAGCCTGTTTCGTTAAAATAACCATAACCAATTGTACTTTTGCTTGACAAACTTAATCCACACATGCATAGAAAATAGCCGTTTTATATATTCGCGGTTGTATAGTTAAGAAAATGAAAAGCGACTATTCACTGAACTACTTGTTTTATTTTCATTAATGCCTTAATGTGGATTATTCATGAACTAAATTACTGTTAAGAAAGGGATCTTCCTGCTTTGTTACAGCTCATTGTTCTTTAGTGAATCTTAGTCAAGTGGGGTTTTACTTATTACCAAATGAGTTGAAGAGTTCGGAGTACATGATATATTATTATTATGGTTCTTTCACTAGTTACTGCTAGGAGCTCTAGACAACTGAACCACTATTTAAGTCTCAGGATTTCATCATGAGCTGACATTAGTTAGAGAACCACTGGAAAACCTGCAGGGAGTACTGGAGAGCTGTTTCGTCCTAGTTTGGGACTCTTCATCAGTACGCACCCACCGGGATTTGAACTCAGGACCTTCCGGTTACAAGGCGAGCTCGTATACCATTAAGCCACTGGGACCCGATCCAATGGTCCTTGAGTTCTAACTTCTGCCAATTCACGACACAAGTTAGAATTCAAGGACCATTGGATCGGGTCCCAGTGGCTTAATGGTATACGAGCTCGCCTTGTAACCGGGAGGTCCTCGATTCAAATCCCGGTGGGTGCGTTCTGATGGAAAGTCCCAAACTAGGACGAAACAGCTCTCCGGTACTCCCAGGTTTTCCAGTGGTTCTCTAACTAATGTCAACCCATGATGAAATCCTGAGATCAATCAAATCCCTACAAACCAACACTTGAACACTATTTAAGTGTTTAGATAATCAAAAATGTATGACTATCCAAATTTGTTTTAACAACTCCTGAATGTTCTAGAGATTCTCACAACTTACAATATGATAGTCTCTCACACTGTCAGTATTTTATTTGACACAGCATGCTAGACAATTTTCTGCTAATTTTAATTTGTTATTTCTCATGTCATGTTTCTATGACAAAATCCTATGAGTGAGTTTAAATTCAGGCTGGTGTTTTTAGTTTAAAATGAAACGTTTTGTTAAAGAAACTGGTCTGATTACTATTTTTGCACATTAACGTTTCTCATTTTTACAAAAATAAATGGTCATCATGTATCGAGATTGTCTTACCGTGTAGCATGCGAAAAGCTGAGACTTTCATAAGCGCGTATAAACTTAAAATAAACACTGTTAGGTAATTGATAAAATAACACTTTTATTTGAGGTCAGAACAATTGTCTGGAAAGCACAAGGTTTATAAAGCAAACAAAACGGATCCAGTCAAGTAAAGTGAATAAGGTCACGAAGAGAATTACAAGATGATCCAGTCACGACTTCTTCACACATAAAACGACATGAGAACTTGATGACTAAAGCGTTTTCAATATCTAGTAGTTAGAGGTCACATGTTGTTGTTCATAAGAAAACTGATATTGTTTTCTCCTTTCCTGGACCGGTTTTTTTAATCTTCGATGCTAACCAGACAATCAGTCAATAACAGGCGATTAGTATCCGTTTTTAATGCACCCGTGAAACCGAGTATATCAAGACAATTTTTCACCATTGTTATGTGATCAGATTAGGTTGGCGAAAGCGCTACATAAATTATCTTCAATTTGCTAGACATATAAGAACCTTCTCATAAGCGACTACTGAAGGGAATTTTTTTGTGAATGTCTCACATCCCTGGTCTATCTAGGGACAGAACTGTCAAAAGGTGTACCATTATGTGAATTTGAGTCGGTGGCACAGCGATAGAATACCTGCCAATCAAGCAAGTGGTTCGGGGACCGACCTCTTTACCACTCTAAGCCAGTAATAAGACTGGTAAAGGGGGAAAGTTGGGCATGAGGCTAGAAACCCTATCCCGTAGAAGTAAATGCCACTACTGCCGAAACTTCAAAGCTCTAGCCTGAAGCCTTATGTGTCACTAGGGACGTAAAGAAATGAAATATAAATATAATACAATTATATTTGAATTAATTGCAAAACGAAACGCTGAAAACTTCCATTTTACTATTACAGGGGTGATTCTTTATTTGAATCATCAAGTCATAAACTACGTATTAAGTTCACCCCCAAGTGGTCGGAAAATCGAATGCACGAATTGTGCTTTTCACTGCAGTTTCTTTAGATACTGGTTGTATTGCTCAAATCACACACACTTGTATTCTGCACTAATGATAGGTAGTCAGTTACCTGTTATACGACTTAACATTTTCTACGATAAATTAAAAGAAGTAAAGAGAACCGTTAACTTCAAGCGACAACAATTTACTAGTCACTCGGTAGACGAAAACACACATTTCAGCTGCTTTATAATAAGGACTACAGCGGAACAGGTTTGGTCCCCTTCGATAGACAAAAGCCATTGATGTGATAACAGTTGTACAACATACCAAGCCATAGCCTTTCTCAACAAGCAGTGTTGGCCAACATGGGATTAGGTTGGAAAAGTATTACGTGTGGTCAAATCAAAAACTGTCATCAATTCATGAAGTCTCTGACAGTTGATTTGGGCGACGCTGGGAGGCATAGACTGTGTGACTGGGTTCGTCTGCACTCCAAGAACCGGTGGCTTTTTGTTACGGCTCAAAATCATTCTCATAGGTGCAGATACATCCACTCTCTGTGATCTACCATATCCACTAAACAGTTGTGTTTTTCCAAACTGCTAGTGTTTTTCCCTCATTTTTCTGCTAATTTTTTGATTCATTTTGTGCATCTGTCAGCTGGAAAAGCGCTGAGTCAGTGAGAAGATGATGTCGTCGTTATCGTATATACAATAAATAACTAGTTGCTTATATTTAGTGTAAATATATCAGTAAATATTACTGTATAACACCGCTGTGAGACTTTATCAAAATAAATTTCACCCATAATGAAATTATACTGTACAACAGTGCACAAGTTCTATTCTTATATCAACAATAACAGTGTTCTTTCACCTCCAATACACTAGAAAAGAAGTGGAAACACAGTAAAGGCCTATTGTCTATCTGTGAATACGAAGCCTTTGCATATACGACTGCAATTCAAGGATGACGCACCGATTGAAATAATTGCCAACAAGCTAAGAAAATCTGTGTCAAAGAATTTTCAGTGGTGGTGAATTACAAGTAATGACTGATGGTGGTTACTCGATTGAAAGATGAAGTACCTAGACTAGACTAGCCACCTCCAATTTTATCTACCAATTCAACTGCGAGTTATATTGACCGTTGCTCTAGGAGGTTGATGTTTCGTGCTCGCTTGAGGACATCTAGTTTGGCTGGCTAAGTAAAGGTTGTAGTAAAAACCATCAACAGCTCGATATTAGACCACCTGGCCGGCCACAAAGCCAACTAGCATTGAAGAATCATCTACAGGATAACAAATAAATTGTCACAAAACATCCAGGTACCGCATACTCTAAACAGCAGAGGCTATCGCGATTCACCTTAACACAACTGATGCTCTGTGTACAGAGGAAGTAAATCCAGCTAGCCGCTACTACTGCTCTGGCCGGCCTTCAGTGGAGACCATAAATTCATGAATTCGTATTATTGTTATCTTTCCTAATTTTTCTAATATTCCCTATGTAGTGTTATATTGATGCTATTGAACTTTAATCTATTGATATTACTGATTCGATGTTATTTAAGCAACAACATTAATACTTTTCATAACAATAATTCATTCATTCACTAATATGGATGGATATATAACTGTAGAGCCTGATGAAGAGCATGTTATCGAAGAGAACATAACTAATGGCAGAGCGGTAAAATGCTCGCCGACGACCACGCAGGTGGTCTGGAGTTTGACCCCCCGACCAATGCACTCCTTTACCTCGTTAAGCGGGTAACAAGACTGGTAAATAACGGGAGGTTAGACATGAGGCTGGCAAACCCATCCCGTAAAAGTAATAAATGCCACTGCCACTGAAACTTCAAGCCTCTAGCTTGAAGGCGTTCTATATTCCACTGGGAACTCAAAGGAATAAAAAGAAAAACAAATCATTCTTTTCAAGATATTTTGATGAGCATTTTAAATAAATTAAAACACTTACAGACTGTGATAATAAATTCCTCTCTCCTACTGTATACATAACCATCTATCTATCTCTAGTAGCATATAGACACGCTGGTTTTCAAGTTCAATAACCAAGATGTAATACATTATGCTCAGGATGAAAAACAAGTTGCCTTTGTATTTAACATCATATCATAAGTAAATCGGTAAAGTATTAGTGACATGTAAACAGGTTACTAATAATGGTGAACAATAACTGCTAAGATAATTACTATATACAAGTTACTAGGTATTACTTAACACAACTAGACTAGACAAAATAAAACTAATAACTTTTTTGTCTTTAAATTCTAGTTTATTTAACTTTTAGAGACAGTAGTTAACAGTGCTGAAATTCACATCATGTGAGTATTTTTATCTCATCTGGATAATGTGCAGGTATACTAGTAAACTAAAGAATATTACCATAGTAATAAGTTAACCAGCAATTAAGTGTCTACATTTTCTGAGGTGTTATTTTTTTTTATATTCAGCTTTAATTGTTTAGCTATTTCAACGTATTTATTATTCTTCATGGACTACCCTGAACAGACACAACTGAGTTCTGCTATCAGCGGAACAACCTATTATCATCGCCGATATGTTGATGACACATTTGATTTTGGCAACGACATGGATCACGCATCGGCATTATATGATCGCCTAAATGAGATCCAACCAAGAATATCAAATTTACCATGGAATGCGAACATAAAAATGAGTTCAATTTCCTGAATCTAAATGTAAAAGCAACAAACGAAGGCATGATCGAAAAGTCTATCTATAGAAAATAAACCTAGGCAGGACAATATCTTCACTATAACAGCTTTTGTCCCATAAGCTATAAACGTGGATTAGTGAGGACTTTGTATGACAGAGCCAGGAAGCTATGTTTACCAAACAATTAGAGAAGAATTAGATTTCGTTGAGAAATGCCTAGGAGAAAATCGATATCCTAAGGGATTTATACAGAAGTATAGCAGAGAAAAAGATGAGAAAGAAAAGCATCCAACTGTAGAAAAGAAAAGAGTGTTTATTTGTCTCCCATTCAAAGGAGATGCAGTGTCACAAAAAGATTGATAAAAGACTGAAAGATGCAATGAAAACTAGCCTTCCGGCAGAGAAACTCATAACATGCATTACACAGCACCAATTCTTCTTATAAGCCACTCAAAACTGGATAAATACACTGCTGATGTGACAACTGCGTTTACGAATTTACGTGCATATTCGGGATCAGGTTCATCGGAAGGACAGAAAGAAAGGTTTCTATCCAGTTTTCTGAACATATTCTAAGAAAACAGGGCTTGAAAGGAAGCAAATATTCTCAGAGTGCATATTGTTGATACCGAACATATCGTAGGGATATCGAAGTCCTTCAAAATATTAAATAGACAAAGGACAGCAAATTTACTACGATTTGCCTAAGCGATCGCAATCAAACGATTTGAACCAGACTTATGCATACAGAAAGAGAGTGTGTTTAACCTCTCACTCCTCTGGTAACTGAATTTTGATTTTGATTACACTAATTAGTCATCTAATTCAGTGATCTCAACTCACTTAACAAATCTCAATCTCATAAGCTGTAAACAATTTTGTTTTTTGAGTTGCTATGTGGACCTACAAGCTAACATTGTTCTATTAATTATTTTTTTTTCTGTTTTCTCTCTTACCCCTCCCCCTTATTTTCAACTTTAAAAGCGTATAAATCGATGAAGAAAACTTAAACTAAAAATTGTAATGCTTTCATTTTGGATGCGTCGGCGGCGTAGCGGTTAGGACGCTCGCCGACCATGCACATGGTCCAGGATTCAATTCTCGGTCGCTAAGCCCGAAATAATGCTGGTAAAGAGGAAAGGTTGGGCATGAGGCTAGCAACCCCATCCTGTAAAATAAACACTGCTACAGAAACTTCAAGCCACTAGCTTGAGGCCCTATTTTCCACTGGGAACGTGAAGGAAAAAAAACATTTTGGATGTGTCAGTTTTATAGTCTTTCTTCTCTACTACCCCTCAAACATTAAAGTATGTTATCATCACGCATACAGCCATTGTATTATCAGGTAGTCTGCAGGTGATGAGAACCTGTGAAATAGAATTATTTCATTGTGTACTGCAAATTTCGTCTTCCTATCTTTAGCGAAATCAGAAGTGCATCGAATTTTTTTTATTACAGCCTGATTCCACACCATATTTTTGGTACAAGTATGAAATTTTCAGCATGTGATATCGGTAGCCCAAATTTAGCAGGCCGACTATAGATATCAGGTGTGCGTCAGTAGGGGGTCGACCATGTGCATGGTTGGCGAGAGTCCTAACCGCTGCGCCACTGACTTGAAGCAGTTTTTGAAACACAACCCGCTAAAACAACCTCATACTTATTCAGGACTTCAAAAGAATTTACAATGAAAAAGTTGGTGTCAACCAGTCAGCCTTACAATAAACAAATGAGGACTAACTACAGTAGTTCACTGGCTGTATCATTTACTTAGTTCAGTCCTTAAAGACTCAAAATTTAATTTCCCAGTTTGCACAAACAGCTGATGATATCATCGCATCAGGAACTCTGGTCGATAAAATCCGGTCAAAATATGGGAAATCAGTTAAGGTACACTGTGATCTTAAATCGTTTCATTTGACAGAACACAATGATCGATAAACTTTTTGTCAGTACACATCAGAGCTAAGTATTGAATAAAAAACCTAATGAAATGAGTGTGTTTTCACCATATCTTACTAACATATAGAGTTAAGATTATTGGTATTAGACGGTTGGAGGTAATCGGCAGGAAGGCCGGCCTGACCTAGGTTTCGTGCTAGTTGGCACTCGTCAGAAGGACGTATCTGCAACTTTGAAGGAACTCATGTCCCTTCTGAGATGAGAACCCACGTCATCCAGTGCTGCAGTCAGAGACGTTAACACTGAGCTATTCAGGCTAGCGATTGACCTCCTGTAGGACTGTATTGGATATTTTTCACTGAACACTAGTCAGTAACTAGTGCAATGAGTCCAGTCATATCTTCGCTGTAGACTGAATTCTATCAGTCAAGCTTGCAGTGGGTGGCGCGGTTTCAAATCTCAGAAGGGAAATTAGTTCTTTCGAGGTTGCAGACATGCCCTCCTGACGAGTCCACATTGCAAACTTGACTGATAGAATGCAGTCTACACCGAAGATAGAACTAGACACATTACACTAGTTACTGACCAGTGTTCAATCAAAATGTAGAGTTCAGACTAGCCAGCAATATGATACATACTACTGATATGAATAGTTAGAAACCGGTGATATCGACCGGTAGTGTCCTTCAGACAGACCAAATTGGTCCAGTCGCCGGATGACTGATTATATTTTATGTAGGACTCAGTTTATAAGATGCCTACTGAAATCAATAAAATTCATGCGTGGGGACTGCCGCTATTCTGAAACTATAGTTGACTGTTTATTCAGATTATTGAATGGTGTAGATAGTATACTTTTGATTGGACTGGATACTAGTTAGGAACTTGTGCACTGGATCTGGTCCTCTGTTAGTTCAAAGGCTTCCTGCTGATTGCCTTCAACCTTCTAACAACATTGGACAGTGCGTTTAGTAAATACTTCCTATTGAATCTCATCTAGAGGTATATAGCCACTATCCATAGAAAGGTATTAAGTAATGCAAGTACTAATCTCTTCTGTACAAAACGTAGCATTCCATTATGGAGAAGATTTTATTTTGATAAATCACGTTTCGGGCGCAATCTGTTGCCACTCATAATCATAATAAGTCACTCACATAACTTTTTCCTTCATTTACATACGTGAGTAAAATTGACTAGACATTTGAATGATATGTATATTTAGAAAAAAATAGTAGTCTTATAGATAAGATGCAGTAGGATGGGAAATAAGGCGTTTTTGATAGTAAAATAAATAACTTGTTAGAATGTTATAATGCGAAGTGCGTCAGTGTTATAGCGGTTAGGACGCCCGCCGACCATGCACATGGTCCGAAGTTCAATCCCCGACCGACGCACTCCTTTGCCTTTCTGAGCCAGAAATAATGCTGGTAAAGAGGAAAGGTTGGGCATGAGGCTAGCAACCCCATCCTGTAAAATAAACACTGCTACGGAAACTTCAAGCCACTAGCTTGAGGCCCTATGTTCCACTGGGAACGTGAAGGAAAAAGCAATCATCAATCCTAATGCGAATTCAATATACTTGAACATTATGTATTATTCTCCAATATGACTGGTAATAATATCTTCCATATTTGTGGTATTTGCATGGAGTCATCTCTGTTGCGTGTGCTGGGAGTAGACTATTCAATGAACCAGGATTCAGTAATCACTCTCTCTCTCTCTCTCCGCCTACCTTTATTACTTCTTAGAATTTTAACCTTACCCCACCCTAATGTGCAGTTGTCTGAATGCATGCAGTGCAATGTAGTGCTGAGCTTTCTGCTAAATTACTTATCTTCACAGGTGGGGTCAATCGTTCTAACCTTAGCTAAAATTTTATATTCTGATAATCTCACTGCTCCTGATCTACTAGTTTGACCTATGTAGTTCATCTAACTCACAGTCATTGCAATGTATTTTGTAAACTATATTATTTTGTTTGATTGGTTCCACCAGATCTTTCACACTACAGAGCTGTATTGTACAACACTGTGTGATGACATGCATGTCAAACATGCGCAAGATAATGACAACACCAACAATAAGGAAGCTAAATCATCAGTAGTAATTCCATACAAGGAAGGAACTTCGGAAACCTTAAGCAGAATTCTTAACAAGACAGGAATAAAAATGGCTAGCATTCAAACGCAGAAACTCCATTAGAAACAAATGAGGTCAGCTAAAGTAACCTGTGAGACACGTTAAACAAAATATTTATCCAATACCCTGCTCGAATGATTGTCACGTCAAATACATAGGTCAAAGTGATAGAACGGGATCAGTCAGACAGGCTAGCGGACCAGCACAAAACCTACCGGGAAAATCTAGATTAGTTGACCCGAATAATATAAGAAATCTGGAGAATAGTTCAGGTATACCACTCACTACATGCGGTTATACACAACCACACAATCTAGGATGATGGGATAAGGTGACAGTTTTAAAATCTAATCTAATGTCACAGGGTGTAGAGAGGAAAAGATTGATAACAGAAGCTCTGTCTATCGAATCAACTGGAAACACGTGTATTAGGAATGATTCAGCACCTGTCAAGCCGGACATCTGGAAACTTCTACTACCCCAGCGACAATAAATACGAGAGAACAAAGAAAACTATAAATCTCAAGTCTCGAAGTCGTGGATTACAGCTGATATGATTATGAAGAACAAATTTTGTTCGAAGCCACGTCATCCAGTAAATAATACTGTTTCACTCATTGTGTGATACATCTAATAAACTACCACAGTGCCTAAACTTTACACATATATTAATAACACTGTTTGATTTAACAAAATAAAATCTTATCCACAATGGAGCTGTACTCTACCACCACAGTGCCCAAGTTTTATATTTATATCAAAACGTAGCATTATTGAGAATCTTATAAAATAATTCATTATGAACACACATCCTCCGACAATGCCAAAATTTAACACAAACAATAAGAATACGACTTTATATTTGCCTTTTTATGTCAGAAAAAAAGGTGAAAACCTACAATTTATGGCATAATATGCCAATAAGATTCAAAGCTATATATATTCCATGGAGGATTTAATATATATATTCATTCATACCGCTGGTCAATGTTGACAAGTGTTATTATTTGAACTAGTTCAGGTATATTAATGGACAGAAATACAAAAATTAAAGGTCAGTGTGTGTGTGATCAGGATTTGTGTATATTCAATTTTTAACGGGTGGAATGGCCATGTTCAACGTGAATGCGTACAAATAAGTAGGTTAATAATAAAAACCAAGGTCTGTAATCTGTTTGTACACTGTACTGTAAACATCAACTATCGAATTGTTTCATTATCATATCAGATTATTTGTTTTTATATAATATATATATATATATATATATATACAAATAATATTTTGGGATAAAAAGGTACAAATGACACTTTTTAATGCATAGCCTTTCAATATAGTATAGTTTATATAACCGCTACAATAGTGTACTACAATAATCTACTCCTAGCGTATATAAATTTTCATTGTAATTCTAATCAATAATCAGTTTTTAAAAGTACTTCTCAAGCAGACTGAAATGATGAAAACGTCGAGATTCTGGCTAGGGCGATTCGCATGAAACAACGGGTACTCCATGTGCAGAAGAAGCAAGTTCAACTAGCCATTACTACTGCCCTCGCCAGCCTACAGTGGAGAGTATAAATTCATGCATGTGTATTATTGTCACTTTTCTTAATTTTTCTTCCATTCAATTTATTGTTATGTTAAAGCCACTGAACTGTAATCCATTTATATTATTATTGTCATTGATTCGATGTTATTTAAACAGCAACATTAATGTTGTTAATGACACTAAATCATTCATTCACTATTATTGATGGATATGTAACTGTAGAACCCAATGATAAAGAGCAGGTTATCGAAAGGTGTATTCTTTGTTCAACAACCATTCTTTTAATAAATATTCAGACAAAATTCCCTACAAAAAACCAAAACCTGAAAATTAATCTGATGCTCACTAGCGACTTGCCCTATTCAGGCAGCGACCAGTAGGGCGCAACAGGTTGAAGATGAGGCAGTAACTCATCGAAGAAGACATTGCGCGAAGTGGTCGTGCTATGTCATGAATTGTCAGAAGTTAGAATTCATGGGCTGGCCACTGGATCGGGTCAGTTTCCAGTGGCTGCTTAATGGTCTGCGAGTTAGCTCACCTTGTAACCAGAAGGTCGTGGGTTCGATTCCTTGTGGTGGGTGGGCGTAATGGTGAAGAGCCGGTCGAAAACTAGGCCAATGGAAACAGCTATTCAGTGCTCCCTGCAGGTTTTCCAATGTCTCTAACTAATGTCAGCTCATGATGAAATGCTTCAATTAATCAAAAAAAAATTTCCCAGAAAACAAATACTCGGAAAATAATAAATATTCAATGAATACTGTACAGTCCATAGCTCGTTTTACATTAATTAAGCCAAAATTTCCGACGATTAGGTTTTTAGTAAAAAATGTTACCTGACTCTTTGCCATTATCACCAGTTGATAATGCGAGAGAGAGAGAGAGCAATGTGTTGTAATGCTGAAATACAATCGTCAAAACTAATGGTGATCTTTAGTCATTTAGGTCTTTTTAACCACGAGCCTTATTACATATTTTGTTAATGGATTTGTAGATGAGCAATTCAAAGAAAAAGCATACTGCATTGCAGTGAGTCAATCAATAGCATTTTTCAACCTATGCGCGCATCTTAGATGTTGGCAATACAGTAGAAGCCAAGACAAAAATATTTACCACTTAATTGACAGGATTGTTGTCTAATTTTAACATTTTATCTTTTTGCAGCATATTGAAGCAGATTGGTGCACATATTGTTCTTGTCTGTTAGTGAAGTATAAGAGCGTATTATTTAGGTATTTGGTAATCTATAGCAGGTACATGTGATAAACGTGGTTTTGACTCCTGGATAGTATATCTGTAACAGTGGGTCTACTAGACGTGTGGTGCAAATAATAATCCAGCTGATATGATTCTACACACATACATACAACACACTATGCTTTGATATAGTCTACCGATGACATGAAATGTACTCCTTTTATCCTGCTCCATGTGTGTTGCCATTGCTTTGTTAAAAAAAAAAAACAGACGATCTGATTGACTACAACTAAATAATTAAACGTATGGATAGTAGTCTGCAGGTTAAATGACAACTTGCTTACGACGAGAGCTGCAAATTCGTGTTAAATGACTTTGAAAGTAATAGTTTGTACTACACTCTACAAACCTCCATATCAATCAAACAAAACCAGTATAATCAATATTTGCTTACTTTCGATACTTTCTCTCTTCATCCTCCTGCATTAGAAGTCTTCAAAGGAATTAATTCACTACAATCTATGTCGACAAAACCTAAAGTTTCGCAAAGAGTTATTTCAGTTACAATATTTGCCCTTTAACTAATTTATCCAACCAAATAATTGGAGGATGACTAAGTTGGAATAATCGATTGCCGTCACTGTTCATTTTGTGTAAAGATATGTCGCATGTTGACAATGTTCTAAGCCAATATAAAACCATTCATCCTTTGTTTAAACTGTTTAAATACACATTCAAGTGAATCTTTTACATTTGTCACAGCTGTTCAACAGTCTTCCTGAAAAAATATGTCCCCTACTAACCCTGGCTGCAAGTTGGAGTATCATGTTCAAGTTTATGAAAATAATTAGGCAATTGTCATGGTGATTTCTTACGTCTTTCACTGATAATATATTTTTTGTTCAGCAAGCACCCAGACACACAGTATTTTGAATTATGTGTTCTGATGAATACGAGGGATTACGCGTTGTCTAACACCTAAAAACAACAATACTGACTCAACAATTTGTGTAACATGACCACTTGCAATGACCATGACCAATAAATTACTAATTCACTTAGAATATTTACTCCATAAACAAAAAAGAAAGTTTCGCTAATAATAATATTAACACAAAAGGAACAACTGTTACTACTAATCAGGGACATAAAATTTTTGTATCGCATAAGAATAACAATTATTTCGCACAACTCACTTTGCTTTGATTGTTGAATTTTCCGACGTTTTTACTGGTTTACCATCATCTTCGACAGTTTTATCGTTCGCCATGTCGTCTGATTTGGGTATTGGCAAGTTAAATTGTATTTTTCCCATAATGGTCCAAATCTGCCAGACTTATATGGGACGGGACAATGGTCAAGTCACTCCCTTCTTCTTGTTTTTTTTCTGAGTCCTGCCTTGTCTTAATATCACTGACTTGATCAAATGTATTATGTACTTTTCTGTGTTTAAATGAATCTAATTTTCAATTATTTTTGTTTTTTTTGCTTTTATTTGATGAATAATGTGCGTATTAGGTGGTTTATCCACAAACAGTCTCACTTTGGTTATGCATATATATATATATGATTCACGTGTTATTGTTGGCTAATAACACATAACAATATGACACACAAACACTAGTAAACACAAATACATTCCTGTTCATGTGAACATGTTTACTTATTCAAGCAGATCAGTGAAAAATTACGATGACTACGCAATATAAGAAGCACAAACTAACCAATCAGGTTTAAGATTGAGAAATTTTATAGGGCAACAAATAGGAAGACTTGTCTAATAATAATAATAATAATTTGTCAGCGAATAGCTGTGTATGTATAACCAGATCATAAAATCTGCACTTTACACTAGGTGACTTTTTCACTATACCTCTGTGATTGGGATAAACACTAAACATGATCTCATGAAATACTAGAGCGTAGAAGTATAGACTTGAGCAGAATTTAATTCCAAACCAGTTTGTCTATTCGGCTTGGCATAAGTGGCGCAGAATTATTTTCGATGACATAATAATAATAATATTAATAATTTTGCTTTATTCCAAAATCGGTACTAATGTTACAGCAAAGAATTTTCAGCATTCAGTACAATATTGCATCTAATTTACTCAGAGCGACAAAAGAAACATTATATAATAATAATAATAACAAAACGTTGTTATAGCAGCTATGTAGCAAATTACAGTATGCGATAAGGAGAAAAATATGCATAAAGTATAAACTTGTGGTAATAATAGTAATAACAAGTAAAATAAATTCGCTAAGCTATAATTAAACGACAGAAAGTGTGACACCATAAAATACAGAAAGATGAACAATGAAAGGGTCGATTCAATGTGCTAATTACATAGTAACTTATGTGTTTCACGTCTAACAGAGTCTTCGTTACATAAAGTACGGGCTAAATAGGGTATTGTAGAATTTCTGTACTTAGTGGTACGAGCATATAACTTTTTATATTGACTTCTCGTCCTACCTGATGAGATACAAGGGGATAGGTGTGAATAAAGGGAGTGCAGAGGGTCTGACAGTATAGCCTTTGCCCATTTTGTACAGGAATTTATATGCCTCTCGACTATAGTATTGGCGAGCTCATGCAGTGGCAGACCACAAGCTCTACTCACAGCATTTAATACTCTTCGTAATATGATATAATCTTTTTGAGAAGCCCAGGAAAGATTAATGGAGAGCAATAGAGTACAATAGGTAAAATACAGGAGTTTAAAAATTGCAAAACTAAAGGTTGGTTGATACCTGATTGTCTTAACTTTTTAATGTAGAAGGTAAGACGAAACATTTTCTTAGAGATTGATAAGATATGGGATGACCGTGAGAGGTCAGAGGAAAAAACTAATCCAAGGTATTTAATGCTTGACTTGGTTTCAATTTCAGTGCCATCTATGCTACAGGCATCTTGGGAACTAACTAGTTCATGTATGTCACGTCGATGCTTGAAAGTAAAGTTAACTGCCTGACATTTGGAAGGATTTAACATAAGACCATTTGACTTAGACCACTTGTTGATGTCCAACAGAAAGCTATTAAGTTTGGAGCTGTCAGACTCGGAAGTGATAGGCAGTGATACAGTCAGATCATCTGCATATTTGACAAAATTAGTTTCGTTTGAATGAGGCAGGTTCTGTAGGAAGATAAAGAAGAAGAGAAGACGGCACCTTGAGGAACACCGGATTTTGTAAACCAGGCAGAAGAAGATTTGCCATTATATACAGTATACTGGATTCTATTAGAAAAATAGGAATGCAACCAACTCTTAGCCCAGGATCCTGTTTGTGTCAACGATAGCATATTTAATAAAAGGCCCCTAGGTACAGAGTCAAAAGCAGATGTGTAGTCTAGGAAAGCACCACGAACTAGTAACACCATTATGATATACGACTACTCCAGCATCCAAGGTACTTCGACCATGTTTATATGCAAATTGTTTAGGATCATTAAAAGGTTTCAATGAAGGTTCAAGACGAAGTGAAAGTAATTTTTTCACCAAATTTTGAAAAAGGAGAAGTAATTGCGATAGGCCTAAATTTATTATCAGTACCAGAAGATAATTTCAATGTTTTTCCATGCATTTAGGTAATATGGAGAGCTTTAATCAAGCAAAAGCTGAAATTAAGAAGTTAAGTGAATAAACTGAGTGATGCAACATAATTGACAAGATTGAGTAGAGCTCAAGTAAAATCGAAAGACCGCCAAGTTGAGGTCAGCGTCATAATGAGTTGGTATATAATAGTGTGCGTAGGCGGGGGGGGGAGGAAGATAAAGAAATTACATGTCAAATGTTTAGGCAACCAGGTTCATTGTAGGTTCAGCAACTAGACATACCTCTTCTTCTTCTTCTTCTTCTTCTTCTTTGTGTAGGTTAAGGATTTAACATACAAACTGCTATAGCTTCTGAAGTTTCCAGGCATTTGATTCTTTCTGCTTTGATATACTTTCCGCGTACTCTGTTGATGATATTGAATTTGGTTTGTGAGACCACTCTACTATTGGTGATATAATCAGATAAGAATTACCAAGGTAGGTTGATTAATAAGCAAAATTCTTTCTATACACACATCAGTGGGGTTAAAGCAGTGGGGATAGCTATAGGGTCTGAATACTTTAGTATGCACCCCTAACTATTTTTATTGATACCCTTGAAAGACGTGTCGATATAAATCATATGACTCATATCAACTAAATGTTTTGTTATAGACGGAGATCGCAGTCTTCCACCTGAGTTCACTGAAGTTTTAATAATTCACTTATCTTTCTAGCCATTTTGGGAATATTTTCTTTCATGCTCACGTGTAAACAGTGATTAGGCGCGACTACACTCAGATATACATCGGTATGGGATATGACACAGTCACCTGTACAATTTTGGAGCTTAAAATACAGCATGTTCTCGACTTTTTCGATAATATTTTACAAATGACCGAATTTAGTTTTTCTCTTAATATTTTATTCGATTTTAGATTTTCCTGTCGATTGATTGGACCGAAGTTCACGGTCTCAGGTTGACAAGTTGGCCTCTAAATTGAATTAAATTATTATTATGACCCATTGTACAAGAGGTGGCTTTCGTGGCCCAAGTGGTCTAATAGACAACGCTGTGGCGTTTGAAACTATGAGCAGTGGAATCGAGCCTCAGTGGGAATAACAGCACTCACTGAGGGGAGTGCAGGTGTATCCAGTTGACTAGTCCCAAATTGAACGAGATGCTAGTCACCATTCACCAATTAATTCCTCTTAATATGCCACAGTTTATTTCATCTCTAAATTTTATTCTTGCTGTTTTGTCTCTTTATTTCTAAAGGGATTATGTTTAAGAACAACCGTTACACAATAAATAGTCAGTCCCTTTATTTGTATATATAAGTGTATATAGTTTATTCATTTACAACAACACAACATTGTGTTTTCGATTAGGTCTTATCATGCTCAACTCTAATGCGCAGAACTTGACAAATAAGTGTTAAAATACAAACCATTCACAGTATTTTGTCAATAGGATGATAATATTGTGCAAATATGTTGTGCATAATTAATCATAATACTAATAATAATACTGATAATAAAAGTGGTTCTTTACATTAGAATGATGAAAAAGTGGAGCCAGGTGTGATAGATAAAAAGAACAATGAAAAAGAGCATCATTAAAAAAACAACCAGTCAGTGTTCAGGTGGAAGTGGTCGATAAAAGCTCAGAAAAATCTATTAAAGTTTAATCTTAATTAATCAGAGAAGAGTAAAACACCTCCATACTGACATCATTCACTTTAAGTTAAGCGCATGCTTCAAGTCAGTCATATATATATATATATATATATATATATATATATATTGGTTCCATATAAGATAAGTTTGTTTGAAATAACACGCAGTTATTAATGCTGTACTGCTCAGCAGTCTGCTCCGTCCTCCTTTATGGTTGGCTGTGAGACCTGGCCATTGAGAGTGGAAGACATGAAACACCTGGCTAGCTGTCTTCGATCATAGGTGCCTGCGTTCTATCTCCCGTGTGAAGTGTTATAATAAGGTGAGGAATATCGAGGTTAGGCGTCGGTCGAGTGGTAGGTAAGGCGGGGAAGTCAATCGACGAGGCTGCGAAATTACATCGACTGAGAGAGATGGTTAGGACATGCCTAGTCGTCGCCTTCGTCGATAACGGGCAATATTAGCTGACATAGGGTCGGTCAGGCTGGAAAGGAGCTAGCCAGTGGTGGTCAAACCAAAACATGGCCTCACCAGTCAATGAAATCTACAACAGTTAGTTTAAGCCAGCCAGCCACCTAGGAAGGTGTAGACTTCCTGACTGGTTGAGGTCCTCGGGACGGTAAACACCAATGATTGGAAACAAATGGTGATATGGCCGGCTCAAAATCGTTCTCAATAGCTGGCTAGTGCAAATGCATCCACTCCTTGTGACTTGTGATTTCAAATGAAACTTTATTGTTCTTAATAATGGCAATAACAATAGTATACTTTATTCCAAAAACAGTACTTATAATACAGAATGGAATTCTCAGCATTTATTACAATATTGCATCTGATTTACTCAAAATATAAATAAAATTAAAACAAAAGTAATCAGAGGAATTTGTGCACACTTACTATATAAACTCAAAAATATTCGAAAAAATTTGCTTTACTAGTTCGTCTTCTACATACAACTGAAGCAATAGGAATTCACCTGAAGAAGCCAAACTTGTGTGTTCAAAAGAAGTTTGTACAGCCACTTTCCTTACCTTGGCCATCGTTACATGATTGTATAAACCGGACTACTTCATCCCCCTTCCCCTAAAATATTTTTTCTTTCTAAAAAACTACAAAAACTATAATTGTCCAAATTATTTTATTCTTCTGACTACTTTATCTTTAATTACGTGTTATCCTTGTAAAAATTATTTTATTCTTATGACCACTTCAACTTTAGTTACAAATTATCATTGTCCAATCTGTTACGTGATCAACCTGTGCACACGCTTATTCCTTAATTGCTCTTCATTTTTTCAAAATTATGCATTATGCAATCCACTTGTTGTAACCATTTCCACCTTTTAATTATATATATTAAAAATATTCAAAGCACGAATTAAAAATAATAAATATAATGATAACAGTGAGTTTGTTTCAAACAGTGTTGTCGATTCAATTTGGAAATTTTAGCATGTTATAGATTATTGGATCTAATGTTCTGTTGATATAGCACCATGTTAAGGGGAAATACAAAATTAACAGTTGTAATACAATTTAAATGATGTTCATACTTATGAAAAAATAAACAAATAAAAACAACAAATTGAGAGGCCTATGAATATATGACGTACAATAACAATAAAGGTTGACGTTGTAGGACTCGAGGAAATGGTTTATTTAGTAGTGCAAAAAAGGTTAGTTAGTTCATAGCTGACACTATTTTCATCACATAAAGTACGTGTCAAATATAGTAATGTGAAATTTTTATACTCAGACGTACATGCGTAAAGTCTTTTGAAAAGACTTCTTGTTTTACCTGAGGAGACACATAGTTGGAGCTGCGGGTACAGTGGGTGCTCAGAGTCTGACAAAATGACGAATTATGACATAGTCCTTTTTAAGCAATCCAGGAAAGAATAAGCAAGGGTGAACAGTAAAGAAGAATAGGTACGATGCACGAGTTGACAAACTGTGAGAGGAGTGGTTGGGTTATGCCTGAGTGCCTTAACTTCTTAATGTAAAACGTCAGACGAAATATTCTTTTCGAAATCGCTAAGACATGGGAAGACCAGGATAGGTCAGAAGAAAGAATTAATCCAAGTTACTTAACTTCAGACTTGATTTCTATATCAGTATCATGAATTTTACAACGGCCATAGAAACCAACGTCTTCATTTAACTTTCGTTTACGTCGGAAACTGAAATTGACAGCCTGACATTTAGAAGGATTAAGTTTAAGGTCGTTAGACGAAGACCATTTGCTAACTCCTGATCTAAAGCTGTTCATCTTAGCACAGTCAAGCTGGGAGTTAACAGACGTTGAAATGGTTAGATCATCGGCATACTTAACAAAGTTCATTTCATCAGAGTGAGGCTAGTCATGCAAGAAGAAAGAAAACAGAAAAGGAGAAAGGACAGCGCCTTGAAGGACACCAGCCTCAGTAAGCAGCATTTCTCTGACATACAGTGTACTTCTTTCTTCCTGAGAAATAAGAATGCGGCCATTGGACAATCCAACGGTCAGTTTGAGTTTCAGTAAGCTTGTTTAACAGAGTGTCCCTAGGTACTGAGTCGAAATCAGATGTGTAATCTAGGAAGGTGCAGTGAACAAATTTAGCCCTCTTGTCTAAGCTGGAGACAATGTTATGGTACAAGACTGCAACTGCATCTAAAGTACTTCTACTGTGTTTATAAGCGAATTGTTTGAGGTCGTTAAGGGCTTTAAGTGAAGGTTGAAGTTTAGGTAAGAGTAAATTTTCCATAGCTTTTAGAAAAAGGGAGGTAATAGGAATAAGTCTAAATTTAAAACATACTCCAGTAGTCTTCGTTCGTACTATTCCTTTGTCTCACACCTCCGTTTACTGTCTCTATTATGCATTTCTTCTACTTTATTCTCTTGCTTTGTGTGCTACAAGGATGGATTACGGCGAATTGAAGTGCTGCACATTGGTGCAAAGTTCTATGTCGAAAACAGACAGACAGATAGACAGAAATTGCATCTAAAGGTTGAACCAGCCGAGAAAACGTTTTTTTTTCTCTGTTGCAAAGTGATGATGACAGTTCATTTTTGCTAGTTTCACCAGTTATAAAGGTCTGACTTGCGTGCAAATCACTTAAAGATATCTTCAGTCTGTATAGCTTATTTATTCTCTTGTTGTTAACACCAAAAAGAAAATGTTTAATAGAAACAATTTTCAAGGATTCTTAAAACTCTAATTTTACACCAGTCAAAAACACTGGATTCCCTCTTATTCTCTCTCTCTTTGTAATTATAAAATATAACACTAATAATTTATTGTATAATTTTTCTTCCGGAACGTTCAGTATCACTTTAAGTGTAGTAGAATATAGTCCACTTGCCTGACTTCACTTTCTTTTGTCTAAAGCATCCACTTTACTGTACGATTGGTTGGTTATCTTACTAGGTAAAAAAGAGAAATTTCAAAAAACGAGGCAGCAGTGAAAAATCAATAGTGGTAAACAGTTGCTCAAAACAAAACAGAAATTGACAATTAAACAATGCAGAATAGGTGATACTTTTCACCTTTAGGTCAGCCATCGTTTGTTTTTGTCTTTTCTTTCTTTTTTCAACGAGTACTTGAAATAACAACACTCATTGCTAGTCAGTAGAGCACACTGAAATGAAGAGTTTATTTATAGTGATTGATGTTCAGTATTGAAAAGTGATTAGCAAATGACATGATCATCTCACATTTTGCATTGATAAATACAGCTGTAAACAATAATTTTAAGTTGGTTATTATGTGGATTAATTAATATAGTTACGCTCCTAAAGGTGAATAGGTAACAACTAGTAACCAACGGGGTGTTGGATCCTAATTCTCAGGCGATAGTACTCTGAATACTCGACATAAGCATCACAAAGTATTGAGGAAATGTCTACTAGTCTTTATATAGCTGTATTTAGTCAAAGAAATAAGAAGGCCGAATTTCTCTGAATCGTGTTGTAATGTATTCGCGCAACACATTTCGAACAATCTGATCACACACGAACTTGTCATAGGAATATATATGGAATTAATAAAGAGTTAAGAGGGGAGAAAATACACTTAGGTTAAGTTAAAAGGACATATTGAAGGTCAAAATAACAACTGGAGATCAATCACTAAACCAAATAACAGAGGTAATAGTACATCTACCCTGACTGGTATCAAAATAAAGTGTATCATAGGAGGTTTGTGTGGTGACGAATTGTTGACTTGAACGGATAAAGGTTGTTTGAACTTCCTAATTGCTAACAAGGGCTTCCACAAACTTTAGAATACCCCTTCTCTCAAGCACGTTTTATAGATAGGTTTAAGGGACGTGTAAACATCAATTTCATTTCGTGTCTGTACAATATGTTTCGTAATAGAGTAGTTAGGTCTACTGTCCTCACACTTAATGGGTTCAGGGAATTCTGACAGCTTCTGAAGCCATTTAATAATATGCTCTATCTAAGCCTTTTGAACTTGCGAAAAATGATGTTACATCCCAATGTATTTACCGATTTGAATGTACGTGTGGACACACATACATAGGGAGGACTCATCGATCTCTGCGAGTAAAGGCTGGGTTGAGAATATATTCCTAAATAGCTTGAAAAGTTAACAGAATTCCCTGAACCTATTAAGGGTGAGAACATGAGACCCAGCTCCTCTATTCCGAAACATACTATGCAGACACGACATGAAATTAATGTTTACACGTCCCTTAAACGTATCTATAAAACGTGTTTGAGACAAGACGTATCCTAAAGTTTGTGGAAGTTGTAGTTAGCAATTAGGATCTCTAAACCACCTATATGCGTTCAAGTCAACAATGCGTCACCACACAAACCTCCTATGATACACTTTATTTTGATACCAGTCAGGGTAGATGTACTATTACCTCTGTTATTTGGTTTAGTGATTGATCTCCAGTTGTTATTTTGACCTTCAATATGTCCTTTTAACTTAACCTAAGTGTATTTTCTCCCCTCTTAACTCTTTATTAATTCCATATATATTCCTACGACAAGTTCGTGTGTGATCAGATTGTTCGAAATGTGTTGCGCGAATACATTACAACACGATTCAGACAAATTCAGTCTTATTATTGTTTTGTCTAAATTCATAAAGGGAACTAATTGTTTTAAATATCTGTATTTAACCACACAAACTAAATTGACATCTACCTAGTGATGAGAATGATTGAAATGTGTTCGAAAATCATTCATCTTTTTCATCTGTGCACACAATAAATGTATAAGAATGCTTATCACTTGACGACAAAAAGGATTATGAATATTTCGCATGACACATGGATGCTAAAAAGTGTCTTCCTACTAATATATAATTAAAAATGGGACTGGATAAAATAAAAGAATCCAGTAACACCATACATTCACCTAAGAAAAGTGTACCTATCGAATTATTTCTCAGAGAAATATTAGTAAAGTAAATTTCAGCTTCGTTAGATTCTAGATGAGACGCAGGTGATTGTCGATTGAAAAGTCCTTTGAAGTGACTAGTCTTGTTTTATTAGCCTCTCCTCTCTGGTTATTAGGTTCCACTTATTTGTGGTGATTGCTTCCCTGATAACGACCTGCTTATCTGATGTGATGTTCTGAAGTCTCTTCTGACTACGGAATTTCCTGCTCAGGTCGCCAGTCAGTGTGTCGTGGAATCGCATTCTGCCTTTCCTACCACTCTTCTTCAATTCTACAAGCAGTCCGATGTACACTTAACTAAGCTGCTTTTTTATTACAGCTTGATTCCACACGTATTTTTGGTACAAGTATTGAATTTTCAGCATGTGATATCGGTAGCCCAAGTTTTGCAGGCCGACCATAGATATCAGGTGTTAGTCGGCAGGGGATCGAACCTCGGAACATGTGAATGGTCGGCGAGAGTCCTAATCACTGTGGCACCGATGCACGATGGTGTGTTGTCCATTGTGTGTTGTCAATCTTCGCACTGATTCATCTTCTGTTTTACCATTCTCTTCTCTTCTCTTCTGTTAGCTTTCAGGTGTCCTTTGAGGTTCATTCATTGTCTTACCTCAAAGTGATGTTGGTCAGGCCTATTGAAGACGGAAAGGAATTATTTTATTTTCCCAAAAAGATATTCTATTATCTGGCATTGTTTTGTAGGGATTTCGTTTGATTGCATGGATGACTTCACCATGAGGTGACATCATGTACAGAACCACTGGAAAACCTAGAAGTACTGGACAGCTGTTTCGTCCTAGTTCGGAATTCTTCAGCAGTGTATCACTCACTTGCCCATTCATATTTTATCTCAGCTTCTGAATGACTGTACGTGTTACATAAATTTCATTGACAATGTCCACTGACTAACCAACATTCCATGTTATACATGTTATTACATTGTTATTCTTGGCGCAGCCAGCTGAAGCGTATCAATTAGAAAAAAAAGCCTTATTCTAGCGAATACCTCTAACTCCTTTAAATATGAACTGAACTAAATGTGTTAATTTATGTGTAAAACTTGGACACTGTGTTGGTAGTAAGTAATTCCATATTAGTTTACTTATTAGATGTATCACACAGTGAAACAGTATTATTTAGTGGATGACAATGTTTCGAAAGAAATTTATTGATCACAGTCATATCTGGGACGGGTGTTGAACCATTCCGATTGCACGTATCTTCTCTCAGTTGATTTGATAGAAAAAGCTTCTGTTATCAATCTCTCCCTCTCTACACCCTGTGACATTAGATTAGATTTGAAATCTGTCACCTTATCCCATCGTCCTAGATTGCATGGTTGTGTATAACCGCATGTAGTGAGTGGTATACCTGAACTATTCTCCAGATTTCTTATATTATTTGGGTCAACTAATCTAGATTTTCCCGGTAGGTTTTGTGCTGGTCCGCTAGCCTGTCTGACTGATCCCGTTCTATCACTTTGACCTATGTATTTGACGTGACAATCATTCCAGCAGGGTATTGGATAAATATTTTGTTTAACGTGTCTCACAAGTTACTTAGGCTGATCTAATTTGTTTCTAATGGAGTTTCTGCGTTTGAATGACAGGCATTTTTGTTCCTGTCGTGTTAAGAATTCTGCTTAAGGTTTTCGAAGTTCCTTCCTTGTATGGAATTACTACTGATGATTTAGCTTCCTTATTGTTGGTGTTGTCATTATCTTGCGCATGTTTGACATGTATGTTGTCACACAGTGTTGTACAGTACAGCTCTGTAAGCTAAAGGACCCTGTCTGTGGACATCTTGTTCTGTTCTTGTTCATACTATGAGGATATGTGCGTCGGTGGCACAGTGGTTAGGACTCTCGCCGACCATGCATATGGTTCGAGGTTCGATCCCCTGCCGACTAACACCTTATATCTATGATCGGCCTGCAAAATTTGGGCTACCGATATCCATGCTGAAAATTCAATACTTGTACGAAAATACGGTGTGGAATTAAGCTGTAAATAAAAAAAAATATGCAATTAGTTGTGTTCTCTAAGCTGGTTGCTTTAATTGTGAAGCTTTCATCGTCCTTATGGACAGCAACTTCTTTCAGCGCAATTAAGCCAACCAGCTCAGAAAACACAAATAATTGCAAATCATCCACCTGACTTACAAATCTTTTCTGTTATACTATGAGGATATTTAAATTAATTAGTTTGGTAAGGCATTTTCAGTGGACATAATTAGTCAAAATTACTTCCGTCGAATTCAGATAGTTCCACTGGATTAATATTGCAGAAAATTTTGACAAACACTTTTCGGTATTGATGTTAAGACCATAGGTGGTTAATGGGGGCTGGTCAACAGATGACACTGAACTAACTCTCAACCCGAGTTGTCTGTGTTTCAATCACAAAGTGCAAATATATAGTTCATTGAAGTATATTCACATTTCAATAATGGTAAACATTGTAATAACCTTTTTCTGTAATATAAATACGACTGTACAGCTTGAAAATGAAGTCGCTGAAGAGACATTTCTTCGCTGAACAAAAAAAGTGTTTTTACTTATGAATAAATGGGTATTTTACATGATATGTATATTTGGTCAGTTCTTCAAACTAATACCAAACCGACCTATCGACGTTAAATGTTTTTTTTTTCATATGGACATTAATTCGCGTAGTTACACTTCGAAGAGGCAAGTGAAAATCACGGAGAGAAGTGATACTCTATCTGATTATATATAAGTGAAAGACTAAATAAATGATAACTTCTGAAGATGCTTGGAATTTAAAATGTGGTAAAGCTTGATTGCATCACTGTGAATGAATTTAAGCCCCTTCGCCCAGTAAGTCTATTCAGCCATCGATTGTTAACATCTCGAGAATCCCAGTCAAGCAATACGCATACACCTTACCAGGTTTTATTCGACTAAAATTAACATTTACTGCAACTAGGCATACTTCAGACAATATTACTCGTCTACTAAGGCAGTGATTTTCATGTTCTATCCATCCTGCTCATTGAAACTTCCATATTAATATAACTTTATAACACTGTGTGCTAAATCAAAGTTAAATCTTATCTATAATGGAGTTAATACTCTACCACCGCAGTGCCCAAGTTTTATACTTAAAGTTCCATACACTAATGAACTTCCAGTATATTAACACTGCGCTTATCTAGTGGTTAGCAATTTCAAGAGAGTAACTTATTTAATTGGGCACCAGCTAGGAACTAGTGTCCAATCAAAGTAACCTATACACTCTGACAGAAGGTGAATCTCAAGCTCGAATCGCTCAGTGTTAACGTCTCTGAGTAGATCACGGAGTGACACCGGTTCGAATAGCAGAAGGAGTATGAATTCCTCCACTGCAGACTACAGATACGTCTTAATAACAAATGCCAGCAAGCACGAAATCTAGGTCATGCTGAGTTTCCTTCCAAATGTCTCCAGCCATCTAAAACTAAGAGCGATCTCAACGTATTCTTATTTGAATCGTGAAAACGAACACATTAAGTACATAATTCCATACTCATTTTTTCATTAGATATATCACTTAGTAAGTGAAGCAGTATAATTCACTGGATGACGTTTTTCGAATAAAATTTATTCTTCACAATCATATTAATTCTAATCAAACAACTAAAAACTTGACATTTATAGTTTTCATTGTTCTCTCCTATTTGTCGTCGTCGGCGTAGTAGAATTTTCCAGATGTCCGGATGGACAGGTGTTGAATCATTCCGATTGCACGTATCTTCTCTCAGTTGATTTGATAGAAAAAGCTTCTGTTATCAATCTCTCCCTCTCTACACCCTGTGACATTAGATTAGATTTGAAATCTGTCACCTTATCCCATCGTCCTAGATTGCATGGTTGTGTATAACCGCATGTAGTGAGTGGTATACCTGAACACTTCTCCAGATTTCTTATATTATTCGGGTCAACTAATCTAGATTTTCCCGGTAGGTTTTGTGCTGGTCCGCTAGCCTGTCTGACTGATCCCATTCTATCACTTTGACCTATGTATTTGACGTGACAATCATTCCAGCAGGGTATTGGATAAATATTTTGTTTAACGTGTCTCACAGGTTACTTTAGCCGAATTAATTTGTTTCTGAGTGAATCTGTGAGTTTAAACACTACTTGTATGCCTGCATTTCTTAGAATCTTACGTAAAGTCTACTTGAATTGAAGCACTGACGGCGCTTGAAATTCCTAATTGTTGGTGTTATCAGCATTTTTTTTAGTTTTGTCATGTACATCATCTTTATCGTTATTATTATTATCATCATTCAGTCAGCAAGGCGTATCTGCAACTTTGAAGGAACTCATGTCCCTTCTGAGATGAGAACCCACGTCATCCAGTGCTGCAGTCAGAGACGTTAACACTGAGCTATTCAGGCTAGCGATTGACCTCCTGTAGGACTGTATTGGATATTTTTCACTGAACACTAGTCAGTAACTAGTGCAATGAGTCTAGTCATATCTTCGCTGTAGACTGAATTCTATCAGTCAAGCTTGCAGTGGGTGGCGCGGTTTCAAATCTCAGAAGGGAAATTAGTTCTTTCGAGGTTGCAGACATGCCCTCCTGACGAGTCCACATTGCAAACTTGACTGATAGAATGCAGTCTGCACCGAAGATAGAACTAGACACATTACACTAGTTACTGACCAGTGTTCAATCAAAATGTAGAGTTCAGACTAGCCAGCAATATGATACATACTACTGATATGAATAGTTAGAAACCGGTGATATCGACCGGTAGTGTCCTTCAGACAGACCAAATTGGTCCAGTCGCCGGATGACTGATTATATT
The DNA here is from genome assembly GCA_944472135.2 of Trichobilharzia regenti. NCBI lineage: Eukaryota > Metazoa > Platyhelminthes > Trematoda > Strigeidida > Schistosomatidae > Trichobilharzia > Trichobilharzia regenti. The sequence goes on along the minus strand of OX235270.1, from coordinate 139,621,967 downwards.
TTATGTAGGACTCAGTTTATAAGATGCCTACTGAAATCAATAAATTTCATGCGTGGGGACTGCCGCTATTCTGAAACTATAGTTGACTGTTTATTCAGATTATTGAATGGTGTAGATAGTATACTTTTGATTGGACTGGATACTAGTTAGGAACTTGTGCACTGGATCTGGTCCTCTGTTAGTTCAAAGGCTTCCTGCTGATTGCCTTCAACCTTCTAACAACATTGGACAGTGCGTTTAGTAAATACTTCCTATTGAATCTCATCTAGAGGTATATAGCCACTATCCATAGAAAGGTAATAAGTAATGCAAGTACTAATCTCTTCTGTACAAAACGTAGCGTTCCATTATGGAGAAGATTTTATTTTGATAAATTACACAATGTTACAAAGTAATATTAACTGGTAACGTTTCGAGCACAAACTATTACAACTCATAATCATACCAAGTTACTACTCATGCAACTTTTTTCCTTTATTTATATACATGTGTGGAATTAATTAGATATTGCAATAGTATGTATATTCAGAAATAATATTAGTGTTATCAATAAAATGCAGCAAAATAGGAAATAAGATGTTTTTTTATGGTAAAATAAATCAGTTGTTTGAATGTTATAATGTGAATTGAAAAATACATTGTGAGATTATTTATTATCTTGTGATAATATCCTACTGTAATAAAGTCTTCCATATATCTGGTATATACGCCGGATCATTTCTGTATCGGATGTAGACTACTCGATGAACCAGGATGCAGTAATCAACCTCTCTCTCTCTCTCCACCAATCTTTATTACTTCCTAGAATTTTAAACTTACCCCACCCTATTATGGGGTTGTGTGTTAATGCATGCAGTGCAACGTAATGTTGAGCTTTTTCCGGAACCAGTTATCTTTTTGGAGTTAACTATTCTCACTTTAGCTAAATTCTTATGTTCTGATAGTCTGAAAACCCCTGATCGACTAGTTTGGCTGACCTATGTAGTTGACTTAACTCACAGTCGTTGCAATGTATTTTGCAAATTAAATTATTTTGTTTGATTGGGTCCACAGACAGGGTCCTTTAGCTTACAGAGCTGTACTGTACAACACTGTGTGACAACATACATGTCAAACATGCGCAAGATAATGACAACACCAACAATAAGGAAGCTAAATCATCAGTAGTAATTCCATACAAGGAAGGAACTTCGAAAACCTTAAGCAGAATTCTTAACACGACAGGAACAAAAATGCCTGTCATTCAAACGCAGAAACTCCATTAGAAACAAATTAGATCAGCCTAAGTAACTTGTGAGACACGTTAAACAAAATATTTATCCAATACCCTGCTGGAATGATTGTCACGTCAAATACATAGGTCAAAGTGATAGAACGGGATCAGTCAGACAGGCTAGCGGACCAGCACAAAACCTACCGGGAAAATCTAGATTAGTTGACCCAAATAATATAAGAAATCTGGAGAATAGTTCAGGTATACCACTCACTACATGCGGTTATACACAACCATGCAATCTAGGACGATGGGATAAGGTGACAGATTTCAAATCTAATCTAATGTCACAGGGTGTAGAGAGGGAGAGATTGATAACAGAAGCTTTTTCTATCAAATCAACTGAGAGAAGATACGTGCAATCGGAATGGTTCAACACCCGTCCCAGATATGACTGTGATCAATAAATTTCTTTCGAAACATTGTCATCCACTAAATAATACTGTTTCACTGTGTGATACATCTAATAAGTAAACTAATATGGAATTACTTACTACCAACACAGTGTCCAAGTTTTACACATAAATTAACACATTTAGTTCAGTTCATATTTAAAGGAGTTAGAGGTATTCGCTAGAATAAGGCTTTTTTTTCTAATTGATACGCTTCAGCTGGCTGCGCCAAAAATAACAAGAACCGAAATGAAACCTCACTAACTCCATATGTATTAACACCCTACACTTGTGGCCTATAATGTTAATAATATCACATATGCATACAAGGCAATATCAAAGAAAAATATCCACAATCAGATTAAATACCGATACCTAATGACTAAAGCTAAACAAGACAGGTTGCTAAGCTTTAGATAGTTCTCATATAAGTGAAATTTGATACATACAAAGTAACCCATAGCAACATAATGTTTTCATTTTCATGTAATTTTTATTGATCGATCGTTGTTGTGCAAGTCAGACATCGAAACATGTGTGTATCACAAGGTAAAATGGGTTTCATTGTGTACTTCTTCTTCTAAATTTTGATGAGAACTCTATGAAAATACGCACAAAACAGAAGATGTGTGACTGACGTTTGTTTTTGATTATCTCTTTTTCTGTGTTACTGAAGGTGATTGAATGTCTCATTTCTTCTTCTACTCGGTCTAACTAATGCCTTGATTCTTTTGTTTTGCTTCTCACAGAAATCAGCAAGTCATCCAGTAGGCGACACTGTTTGCATCAAATTCTATTTGTTATTAGTGATGACGATAATGACGACAATGCGTGATTAGACTTTGTGAAGCCTCTAGGAAATTCTTGTTTGTCGTTAAAGAAAGACAATTTAGAGAATGCAGTTTTTGCACTCAGTCCTGAATTCTCCATCACACCACTTACTAAAAAGCAAACTATATCTGCTATGCAATGTTGGCTGAATCCATTACTTCTATTAAAGCGAGAGACTGAAGGTGGTGAAATGTTTTATCGATTTAAACAGAGTATTATTTTAAAATATTTATTCCAAAGAAGCAACCTAATTTCTCTGGCTTTACACAGAGTCTACTGAAGAAGTGTGTGGTTATCAGTTTGCACGAGATTATTTGATTTTACTCCGCCAGATTTATGCAGAAATCTGTTCTACAACTGTGAATCTTCATTCTTCTTGTCTGTCTTCACCTATCAATGTTTTTCTTCAGTCTCTTTCATGCTTTTCAACAATCTATATAATGCTTTGGACTCGCCTGTCACTCTTTTTTGTTTTTTTATATGTTGTGGGTGGTTGAGAGAGTTGGTTGAAGAACCATTCAAGTTCCAGACCACAAGTTCCCATTCAACTCTCTCCTTATCTGTCTTCCTCATCTTGGTGAACCAGTGAGCATTATAAGCTCCGCACAAATCAAGAGTGCCTGATCACGTAATTACATGAAATGCCTGTTTTGAGTAGACAGATTGTAGTAACCGTGAAATTCAATCTCCCTATTGTTAATGAAATGAATACTGCAGTGTTAGAACTAATTTATGATATCAGATGGTTGGAGGACATTGGCAGGAAGCCTTGGACCTAAGTTTCGTGCCAGTTGTCACTCGTCAGCAGACCAAAATATCCACTATAGTCTTATGGGAGGTCATTTGCGAGTCCTAATAGCTCAATGGTAACGTCTGTGACTGCTGGTAAGTGACGCGGGTTCGAATCTCAGAAGGGAATATGAGTTCCTTCAAGGTTGCAGATACGCCTTGCTGACTGACTGGTGAGTGCCAGCTAGCACGAAACCTAGGTCAAGCAAGGCTTCCTGTGGCCGATTGCCTCCAAATACCTAATATCATCAAGTCAGTGTGTGCACTGTGATGGCGAGCTACCTAGTGGCATGGTGGCCACATTGCAAACCTGACTGATAGGATTCAGTCTGCATCAAAGAGAGGACTAGACACATCACACTAGTTACTAGTGTCAAATCAAAAGATCTAATGTATGTTGTAATATCTTGCGGTGTTATTCACCTTCTTAAATAAACTATTAAACACAATAAAAAATTTAATTGAATAGGACGGTTAGCACAGTTGTACGTAACGAAATTTGACGGGTTAACCGCAAAATATGCATAATGTTTATGACAAAAGTACGTATTATGTGTCTTTCCTATGCATTCACATTTCGATCAAGATAAGTCATCAGAATTTAATGCATATGGAATTAGGAAAAAACAGTTGTTGACAGTATTGCGTTACGTTGGTAGTTTAGTAGAAAGATGCTCGCTGGAGATTGATGTTCACTTGCCAGGCCTCTGACATTTTAGTGAATCGTCAATCACTAGACAAATAGACATAGACAAAATTTACCAATCGATTTGCAGGAAATCTCACACACAAACCGGTCAAAGTTCAAGTCAAGGAAACAATCAGTTCCAATACAAGTAGCCTAGAGAGTGTGGAAACACACAAAACAACCAACCACATCCAACGTCACCAGGAGAGATAACTAATAAACTCGTGAAGAAATCTAAAAGCTCACTTCATTAAATTGAAGTATGAGCTGAAGATGTTGCCTAGTAGGGTAGGGCGATGAAAGCTTCGCAAATTAACTATCCAGCCCAGAGAACACAACCACATCAAAATCACCTACCTGAGCTACAAATCTTCTCCATCATACATTGGTATGTTTCATGTCATTATCTCCTCAGAGGTAAGGTAATTAAGCGCTTATCGTCTTGAACAGAATAAAAATCAGCATTAACATTTACACATTATTCCTTACAATTCTAGAGTGAAAGCCTGATTGGAGAAAAATATTTGATCAACCAATTTCCCTTTGAATATTTTGATTGTAATCAGTTGCATGATGTCATCGGCGGGTGAAGCGTAAATTCCGCGACTAAAATAAACAAAGAAGTAATAAAACTACAATTCATAATTTAAAAATTAATAAAAGTACATTCCAAATAACTTACTCAGTCAGAAGATACAGACTGAGTACTATATAAAACATGTTAACATCCTAATAAATGTATAAACTTGGGCATTATATTAGTATGTAATTTATTAATAAATCGTTTATTGGATAAATCATTTCAGCATCAATCAAACTTGAGTTTTATAGTTTCCTTTGTTCTCTCCTATTTGTCGTCGTCGGCGTAATAGAATTTTCCAGATGTCCGGATGGACAGGTGTTGAATCATTCCGATTGCACGTATCTTCTCTCAGTTGATTTGATAGAAAAAGCTTCTGTTATCAATCTCTCCCTCTCTACACCCTGTGACATTAGATTACATTTGAAATCTGTCACCTTATCCCATCATCCTAGATTGCATGGTTGTGTATAACCGCATGTAGTCAGTGGTATACCTGAACACTTCTCCAGATTTCTTATATTATTCGGGTCAACTAATCTAGATTTTCCCGGTAGGTTTTGTGCTGGTCCGCTAGCCTGTCTGACTGATCCCATTCTATCACTTTGACCTATGTATTTGACGTGACAATCATTCGAGCAGGGTATTGGATAAATACTTTGTTTAATGTGTCTCACAGGTTACTTTAGCCGAATTAATTTGTTTCTAAGTGAATCTGTGAGTTTAAACACTACTTTTATGCATACATTGCTTAGAATCTTACGTAAAGTCTACTTGAATGGAAGCACTGACGGCGCTTGAAATTCCTAATTGTTGGTGTTATCAGCATTTTTTGTAGTTTTGTCATGTACGTCATCTTTATCATTATTATTATCATTATTGTTTTTAATTTTATTTTCACATTTTCCTACGTACTTCCTGATTCATTCATCAGGGTATTTATTAAGTTTAGAAGTTTATTTTATGTCTTAGATTTCCTTTGCTACTCTTTAGTTATTTTTGCCCCTTCATTTGCCATGACCAACCTCACCTTGAGGCAAGACAGGGAATCACCCTCAACAGACACATGGAAGCTAACAGAAGAGAAACGAAGAGAATGGTGAAGCTAAAAGATGAATCAATACGAAGATGGACAACACAGGAAGAAGCTGAGTTCAGTGTACATCGAACTGCATGTAGAATTGAAGAAGAGTGGTAGGAGAGGCAAAATACCATTCCATGACATATTAACTGGCGACTTGAGCAGGAAATTCCGTAGTCAGAACAGACCTCAGAACATCACATCAGATAAGCAGGTCTTTATCCAGGGAGAAGTGAACCAATGAAAAACGGTCGACGGAACCTAGTAATCAAAGAGGAGAGGCTAATAAAACAATTGAATGGTCACTTCAGTAGACAGTTATCTGAAACTCGTCCACAAATACTACCAACAGCAGGCGAAGAACTGTCAGTTGACACCAATCCTCCATAAAATTCAGAAGTTTTGAATTCAGTCATTTCGCCGATAAACAAATAGCGACAATGAACGGGATTCCTCCTGAAGCACTGAAAATGGATCCAGAGACTTCGGTGGATATGCTTACAGCACTACCGCAAAAAGTTCAGAAGGAAAGGCATCTACTGATTGGAAGTGAAGCTAACATTTCAGACCACCAAAGAAGAGTGACAGTGACCTCTTTATGTGCGTCGGTGGCACAGTGGTTAGGACTATCGCCGACCATGCACATGGTCCGAGGTTCGATCCCCTGCCGACGCACACCTGATATCTATAGTCGGCCCGCAAAATTTGGGCTACCGATATCCATGCTGAAAATTCCATACTTGTACCAAAAATACAGTGTGGAATCAAGCTGTAATCAAAAATAAAAAAATAAAAATAAAATAAGAACTGGCACGGAACTGTACTCTTGCAGATGCCAAATAAAATCTGAATCTTGTCAACCTGAGAGATCAAAAGAATAAAAGGCAGATTCAGTAAAACCCCCAGAACAAGCTTGATCAAGGAAGAGCGAATCAATTGTGGATCAAATTGCAATTCTTCACATCATCATCATCATCAAACAGACATAGCATAAAATGGCAGTTAAATCATTACCTCAGCTTCATTGACTTTGAAAAGGTCTTCGGTAGCGTTGACGGCGAAGTAATTTGGAAACTAATTCACTATAGCGTGCCCAAAATCTATATCAACCCCGATTCAACAGAGTTACACGACAATGCCACTTGTCGAGTAATCTACAACAGAAAACTGGACGGACCCTGTGAATGATACCTTTGAGTTGATGTGATGATCATCGAAAGCCCGTTAGTAGATATGAATCTAGTTCGAAGATCACTTAGTTATTAGGCAGTAAATGCTCCACAAATCTGTTACTATAGAACCTTCAAGAGTTGGTTTTTAAGGATTATTATATAACATAACATATATATAACATAACATAACATAAGCTTTATTCCAAATCAGTACTTGTGATACAGAATGGAATTCTCAGCATTTTACTACAATATTGCATCCAGTTTTTTACATTAACAATAAATAAAGTTCTACATAGATTAAAGTTATCTCAACAACATATTAGTATGTCGGTAGCAAAGCCAAAATTAAAATGTTTGAAGGTGTTAGAAAAGTAGATACTACTAGCATATTTACTGGCGTAAGCGATAGCAAAATGGTCGAGATATACAGAGTGTGAAAGAACGAACAAGAATGTTTTAAGTAGAGTTTGCAAGGAAGAGAGAAACAAAACAGCACATAACAAAAATAAATACAGAATGAAGAGCGAGAAAACGTTGTACCTATAAATGATGTGAGTTGGAAAGACGAGATCCATTGGTTCTACTGACTATTTAATAAGTTAAAGGTTTCATGCCTGATGCATTCTTTATCGCACAGAACACGAGCTAGGTAGGGTATGGATGAGTTTTTGTACTTACTAGTGCGGGCATATAGTTTCCTATATAGGCTTCTTGTTTTCCCTGAAGAGATACATGGGGAGAGTTGTGAATGTAGAGGGTGTTGTGAGTCAGATAAAATGGATTTCGCCCATTTTTCACATGAGTCCATATGCCTGTCCACCAGAATATTAACAAGCTGGCTAAGTGGCAAACTGCTTACCCTGCTGACAACCTTTAACATCCTACGTAATAAGGTATAGTCTTTCTTCAATAGCCCAGGAAAGACTAAGGGGGAGCAATAGAGAATAATAGGCAGAATACGGGAGTTAACAAATTGTAGGAGTAAGGGTTGGGTTACACCAGAATGTCTTAACTTCTTGATGTAGAAGGTAAGACGGTATATTTTCTTGGAAATCGTCAAGATATGAGACGACCAGGAAAGATCAGAAGATAGAGTGACGCCTAGGTATTTAATTTCCGACTTGGTTTCTATTTCAGTGCCATCTATGTTGCACACCTCGTGAGTGCTAACCAGTTTGTTTAGGTCAGATTTATGCCTAAGGGTGAAATTAACTGTTTGGCATTTGGAGGGGTTTAAGGTTAGACCGTTTTCCTTGGACCATTGGCTAATTTCTGATAAGAAGCCATTTAGTTTAGAGCAGTCACTTTGACATTTGACAGGTAAAGATACAGTTAGGTCATCAGCATATTTGACAAAGTTAATGTCATTTGAAGACGGTAGGTCATGTAGAAAGAAAGAAAAGAGAAGTGGGGAGAGTACAGCACCTTGGGGGACACCAGCTTCTGTGAGCACAGCAGAGGAGGATTGGCCTTTGTATACGGTGTACTGCATTCTGTTTGAAAAGTAGGAATGCAACCAGTTAGTGACCCAGGACTCGGTTTGTGTCATGGAGAGCTTATTTAGCAAGAGACTTCTAGGTACAGAGTCGAAAGCAGAAGTAAAGTCAAGAAACGTGCAGCGGACATATTTGGCACCTTTGTCTAATGATGAGACAATACTGTTGTGTAAGACGGCTGCAGCGTCTAAAGTACTCCTACCCTGTCTGTAGGCAAATTGTTTGGGGTCTTCGAAGCTTTTAAGGGAGGGTTCGAGTTTAAGAAGTACTAGTTTTTCCATGAGCTTTAGAAACGGGGAAGTGATGGCGATGGGTCTGAACTTTACGTTCTTGCTATTTCCAGGTTTAGGGACAGGGACTATTTTAATGTCTTTCCATGGAACAGGTACAACGTTTTCGGAGAAAGAAGCATTTAGGATATTAGTTAGAGGAAAACATAAAGCATCTGCACATTGTTTTAGAACATATGCAGGTATGCTATCAGGGCCAAGACTATGTGAGGGCTTAAGAGTTTTAAGACATTTCAAAACATCGAGAGTATTGAAGTCCTGGAAGTTATCAGCTACAAGATTGGTAACGTTAGAAGTGGTTATAGTAGAAGGAGAGCGTAAAAAAGACAGATTAAGAGCATTAACATCACAAGAGGGAAAAACATTACATCGCTTACTTTTGCCAGTAATTTCATTGAAAAGTTTCCACATGCTGTTTGGAGATTTGCATGATAAAAGTGTTTGGTTATAGATAGCATTAAGATTTTTGATTTCAGATTTGATTTGAGCATTAATCTTTTTAAGTCCTAACTTGTCTTTGCATTTATATAACATTTCTTTTTGCCTGCGAAGTTGTTTGAGACGGGGAGACGAGAAGCGGTCGAGGCGTTTGAACAGTGTTTGTTTGGGACAGCATATGTCGAGGCAGAACTTAAGATAATCCATTATATTGGTGATTGAGTCATCTAATGTACTTTCATAGAATAGATCCCAGTTGGTATCTTTTAACATGCATCTTAGATTGAGTAAGTTGTCAGATGTGTAGCATCTTTCTTGTGCTTCGTAGACAGGTGTGAGAAGATTTTAATATGTGTTTTGCTGTATATTTTTGGCAAAACGCGGACAATGCAGTGATCGGAGTTATGTATCGGTGAACGTCTACGTGTTTCATATACTCCTTCGTCATTAGTAAAAACGAGGTCGAGTGTTTTGTCAAGTCGAGTGGGAAATTTGACTATGTTTGTGTGACCAAGAGCTTCAAGAAAGGAGCAATCCGATGTGTTGAAGTCTCCAGTAATAACGGATAGAGAGTTGTCGAAGTTGGCAGCAGCAAACATGGTGAATTCATCAGCAAAATTAGATAGATCAGATGGAGAGCAACTAGGAGAAATGTACATGTTTGTAATATAGAATTGTTTATATTGGGGAGGTGTTTGGGGCGACATTTGACAGTAATACAGTCAATGAAGTCATTTGAGAAGGTGAAGCAGACGTTATTTGAGACAGACCATTTGGAGTGAATAAAAGTTGCAACGCCACCACCATTTTTCTTATTACAACATTGACGGTCTTGACGAAATAAAATAAAGTCCTTTAGTGAGATAAGGTTGTCATCATACAGTTCATGCAACCACGTTTCTTGTAATGCGATTATGGCGGTGTTATGATACGTATCAGTTGACATCAGGGATTGTAGGTACATTATCTTATTTGGCAGAGAGCGACAGCTTTTACGAGTTGATCACGTATTGATATCAGTGAGGAAACCATTGAAAACCAGTTCTGGAGTACTGGACAGCTGTTTCATCCTAGTTTGGCAATCATCGGCAGTACGCACCAACACCGGATTTCTAACTCAGGACATTCCGGTTACAAGGCAAGGTTGTATAACATTCAGCCACTGGGACCCTATTGAATGACCATCCCATGAATTCCAGCTACTACCAATTGGTTATGATTCAGCGCGACTACCAACCAATGTCATCGGTGGGAAATCCATCCTCACATTTGTCTGCTTGGACCTCACTGGTCACGACTTCACACCAGAAGTGCTGATAATTCCCAAACTAGGATGAAACAGCTGTCCAGTACTCCCTGGTTTTCAATGGTTCTTTAACTGATGTCAATCCCTGGTCACACGTAAAAACTAATATAGATTCATTGGAACGAATTAAACAATCGCACTATACTTATTCGTCTAAATCACTAGAGCACATATGTTAGGTTTGGTAGACTTCAGGAATATTTGTCTTCCCTTTACACAATCTCGATTTAAATAATGAGAAGGATATAAAATTGTTGTTCGTATACTGCAATTGCTCTCTAAGAAAGGTAGCCAGCGTAGGAGCCTCTTCATGAAATTTTATTACTTTTGACTCTACGAAACGTACTCACTAGCACATTATTTGATTTTAAATCAATGAATCACGTTTTGAAAAAATAAATAAAATAAAAATAATTTTCACACCGACAGATATAGTTGGCATGTGAAACAAGTCTTCTATTACATTTGCTACTGAAGTACATAATGATTATTCTTTAGAGAACGACTGATAGCTGTATTAAGAAATAATGTATCTGTAATGTGAACATCAAGTCAGAGGCAATATTTGACGTCATATGTTTGCTGTCGTGTGTGGTCAACCTGCATCGTTCGAAGAAAACAACAATAGTTAACGAGTGATTACACTTGTTAGGCCTAATGCTTTGATTTTATAACATTTTATCCACATTCACACCACTATATTCCTGTATCTCATCACACTAATCTCAACTCCATACTCTTACAACTTTAGTTGAGCTTTACTCAGTTCAATCCAGTTCAGTCAGTGTTGAGTTTTATCACTCAACTTACTAATCTTATCTCACCTTACTTTCTACACCATCAATCCTGTTTACCGTACCACGCGACTGTCGACTAAAACTCACAGTCTTAATTCGAAATACGGATAACACTGAATACAGGGGGAATCAGTTGACAAATGTCCCTAGAGAAAAGCCGACAGAATTCAGTGCTCACACCACACAGACCTGTGAAACGATTGATCTGTGTGATTGAACAAATTCACGCCTGTATGACATATGTGAAGTCTACGAAGTGGGGCTACCGTTTCGTCCAATTCTAACCATGTACATATCAGTCTACCATAGTCTGTCCGAAGCACGATGGATTTTAGAAAATATATAGCCTATGAGAAGGATAATTGTGGGTGATTTCATTGAAGGACACACGTTTGGATTGGTGGACTCTCAGAGGTGAGTGAATGCATTTGGATGAGTTATGACTTCACTGGACATAATTCCACTATTCACCATCAATGTCTCTTCAACGGAAGGCGTGTGCTACCTGTGTGTGTGTCGACCAAAATAATCTGGACGTAGTTATGTTCGTTAAGTATGGCAACTCGTGGAATGGGAACTCTGGGATGCACACTGAGTGTCAAGTTTGAATTCAACGGTCGAATGTACTGAGAGACAGTGAGAGGGTGGCTAGGAGAATTCTCCACCCAGTCCATCACTCACCGTGTACTTCATGACTTGACTTGTTTCCAGTATTCTGCAGTCAAAAATCAATCACTTGAACGTGTTCAGGCAGTACTTGGATGATATCTCTATCGTTGTTGAGAGAATGAGTGAGATGCAGAACATCGTGTAAATCTTTAACAACGCTCATCTGTCGGTGGAATTCAGATTTGGAATCGAGTTAGATGGTAAACTATACTTCCTAGATGTGAGGCTTCGTAGGTGAACAAATGAGACTCTACAATGAAGAATTTGTCGTGGGAGGATATGGAATGTACATTTGAGAAAGTCTACGCACAACCCTCTTCATACGTTCTCCTGCCCACTGGAACATGGGAGATAAGGTCTCACTGTTGAAAACCACAGTGGCCATTTCCGAATTCATTTACTACTGTGGAGCTGGGTTCGTGGGCTGTGTTGGCAGGACATTGTCTACACTCGTCCACTGAGCACTCTCCAGTATGGTTTCCAGACGGTCACTTTTGAATAGTGAACAGCTGAATTCTGGATCACTTCGTTACTTCTGGTCACTTAGCGACGGCGGCAGGGACTTCAATCGGAATCATTTGTGGAGTAGAATGAAGCCACCTACAAGCGGACTTCGCCTGTGTCTTCATCATGCAGCCGGATGTCAAAGATCTGTGAGGACAGACATGAAGCTTTTGTTGAGTAACGTACGATCCATGGTGTTTTTCTGCTGTGTGCCTAAGACAAATTTTGTTCTGATGAACATGTGTAGAATAGACTATATGTAGTGCTATCACGGTTGATTTTCCCAACCGATTTAGAATCTTTTATCCTCTTCACCCCATCCATTCTTTCCGGTTTATTATTCATCATGCAACTGGCTAGTTATCAACCCTCTCGGTTGTGTCAGACTATTTGCTATTTTCAGAGATTTTTATTCCCCAACCCTTTCGCTTATTTTGTTATTAACTATCAGTAACCTCTCACCTCTTTGTCAGTTTGTGTAATGTCTGTTAACGATGTGAGACTACTATCCGAGTAAACTCTCACCGATTGTATCTGATGGCAACAGATGTCAGTATCAGTTGTTTAGATGAGAGTCGATAGATCAGAGTTAGCTTGAACAGACGACATTTTGAAGTCAATATTCGTTGATGGTGTTATTAGTGGGGAACTGTCAGAATAACATCGTCCACTAGATTTCACATCACCACACATGTACAGCCCTACCTATCGTATACGAACGAGTCGTCCTCGTCCTCATCCTTTGACCAATATTAGATATGGTATTTTCTCGAGACCACTTAATGAGGAGTTGGCTGGTAGAAATTCTTGGTCGGATGACGGATGAGCTGACGACATACATACAATGTCTGAGACACATTTGATTGTTTTGATTGCGTTAAGAATGTGAGCCATGAAGCTGGAAATTGTCTGCTTAGATGTCGTCCCTGTCTTCACCGACATTTTTGTGAGGGAAATTATGTGTACGTTTCGTGACTCCGTTGGATCGTAGAGCGTCGATATCGGGATACCAATCCATTGTCTAAAGGAGCTGTTACTCCGATACGCTTTCAACGTTCACATTAGATTCAATGGGTAAATCTAAGGAGCAATGGGCGGCTTAGCAATCGGTTTTGCTGTAGGTTGTACCCCTCCTGGGCAACTGTTTTATGGCTAGCCTATCAATGAATTTGTTATTATCAACAATGAATGAGGCTCATCTCCAATAGAGATACATTGATGATATTTTCATTATTGGTGATGAGAATATGGATCTCGGAAACCTACTATAATCTTTCAATAATTTCTCGTTCATATGTTGAAATTCATTGTATATATTGCACCTGCTCACCACTACTGGGACAGTAGTCTTTTTCAATTTTTATTAAAACCTTTATATTTATTGGAGTACGGCTATAAATGAAGACTTAATAGGGAGTTGAATATTTTTTTCTCAAACCCGTCGCCTTCTGAATAACCAAATGGTGTTAGGCAGTAGTTGGAGTTCGTAGGCTATTGCATCGGGTCTCAATGGCTCAATGATCTTCGAATTTGGGCAATACCCGGAAAATCCTGGACTCGCACCCCTGTGGCAGCGCACTACTGCAGATTTCCAAGCCACGTCGTGTCCTACAGTTCTTCAACTGAAGCCAGCTGGTGATTAAAACTGCAACCAGTCAAATCCTCGCAAACCAATACCTAGAAATAAAGATGTGTTTTCCATACACTAGGAATGACGCGACACTTATCAAGGATATGGAAAATTCCTTTCAAAAACAAACATCATTAATGAAACTGTATAAAAGAAGTTACAGCGTACAAAACAAGACTCCAAACTTAGTAAATAGTTTCGTACATTTGGTGCCCTTGATAAATTTCGATAGAGAAAGAAAGACCAGTTTTGCAGTTTAAAATGATATCATCATCTTATTTCATAGGTTTCCCTCATCAGCTGTTGCAAACAAACCTGCAATTACAATGGTTATAAATAATGGCATTTCATACTTCAATGTTTGAAAGGTAATAGAGAAAACATTATTAGGTGAACGCATTCGGAATATAAGTATTACAATTATTATTAGTTTAGGTCACCAACGATTTATGTGCTATAAAATATGGAAAAAAGAAAAGGGGTGAGAGAAGATAGAAAACAGAGAAATCTAATAAACACTATAAGCTTGTACGTCAACATGTCAACTCAAGAAGGTTAAAATTCATCAAATTGAAAAATTGCTTAGTGAGTTGAGAGCTCACTAGTGTGTATGACTAATCAGTGTAATGAAAGTGATATGGTTACTAAGAGAGTGAGAGATTGACTACATTCTCTTTCTGTGTGCATAAGTTTGGTCTGAGACGTTTGATTGCAATTGCTTCAGCAAATCGTAGTAGATTCGCTGTCCTTTGTACGTTAAGTATTTGAAGGATTTGGAAATCTCGACAAAATGACCCGTATCCACAAGGTGTCTGGTAATTGCAGTTTGTAAATATCTGCTTCCTTTTAAGCATAAGTTTCTTGGAATATGAACTGAGATCCGGATAGAGGCCCCTATTTCTGTCCTTCAAATTTACTTGCTGCCGCCCGTGCAAGTAAATTTATAAAAGCAGTTGGAGGTAACATTCACAGAGTACTTCTCCAGTTTCGATTGACTTATAGAGCATGTAGTGCTGTATAGTGTCACCAGCTTAGCTGCAGGGAAGCATCTCTTTATTACTCCTTTCATGAACACTTTCTTCTTTTCAACTGTTGGGTACTTCTCTTTCTCGTCTCTTCCTTTGCTGCACTTTAGAACAAACCCCTTTGGATACCCATTTTCCTTTAGGCATTATTCAACAAAGCCTAATTCTTCTTCTACCTTGTTAGGCGAACATAACTTCCTGGCCCTGTCGTACAGTGTGCTTACTAATCCTCACTTATAGCTTATAGGGCAGAAGCTGTTTTTAGTGAAGGTATTGTCCAATCCATGTTTCTTTTTTGCAGACGGAC
Source organism: Trichobilharzia regenti (assembly GCA_944472135.2). Classification (NCBI taxonomy): domain Eukaryota; kingdom Metazoa; phylum Platyhelminthes; class Trematoda; order Strigeidida; family Schistosomatidae; genus Trichobilharzia; species Trichobilharzia regenti. The sequence continues at coordinate 139,606,696 of OX235270.1, read as the reverse complement.
TTTTTAACCGTTCCATCGTTTCTTCTTTTTACATTTAGGTCCATGAAATTGAACTCACCGCTGTGTTCATATTCCATGGTGAATTTAATATTTCGGTGGTCCTCGTTAAGGTGGTCATATAATACGGATGCCTAACTTATGTTGTTACAAACAACAAACGTATCATCGACATATCGCCGATAGTATGTTGTTTCATTGATAGCGTCACTCAGTCGCGCCTGTTCGAGATAACCCATGAAGATGTTGGCCAGAATAAGTCCTAGAGGTGAACCCATGACGACCCCATAAATTTGTCGGTAGAATTGGTTGCCGAATTTGAATTTGGTGTCTTTTGTGCAAAGAATTAGTAGGCGCTTCATCCCTGTCTCCGGTAATGGCAATTGATCTGTTTGTTTACAAATGATGTCTATTGTTTCCATCACCGGTACACTTATAACTAAGGCAGTAACGTCGTATGACACCATCGGTTTTTTTGATGTGTCAACATGGTCGACTTCTTTAGAAAACTGCCTGGTGTCATTTGAGCTATAATTTCCAAATTTCTGTTGAATTGGCTTCAATGAATCAGCTAGCCATCGAGCTAGTTTTTGGCATGGTGATTTCATCATTGATAACATGGGTCTTAAGGGCACATTGACCTCATGGATTTTTGGCAGACAGTGCATACATGAGAGGTGTCCACCTTTTGACCTGAGTTCGTTGTAAAAATTTGTTGTCAGCCAGTTTCTTGATGAGGAGTTCTTTAAGGCATTTATTTACTTTATTTTCAAATGACGTAGATGCATCCTTCTAAGTCTTAATAAATAGTGCTCAAAAAAGTACACATACAGTTTATTACATCCAGAGGGAGGCAGGTTTAAACACAAGATAAATGCATTAACACATTGGCTAAAGAATCACCTAATAAAGACAAGAGGTGAATACGATGATGATTGACTAGAATACTGAGCAACAGAGTAGTGAGTTCAACTCGAATCATAGAAACAGGAGACAAGCAAAGTTATACCATGGTAAAGGCCATGGCAGAGGCCAAAGCTAAAGGTTACGTAACTGAATGAAAGGGAGAATAAAAACATTCAGTTACCAGGGCAAGGAAGCACTGACGACTGCTTCTTTCTAGGTTATGAAATTGTCTAAAAGTACCGCTTTGACTATAATAAATAAACTGTACTCAAAACGTTGTCTCATTATGAATACGGTATCCCTCAGTGTTAAACAAGCTCATCTGATATGGAATCAGACTCTGGAGTATTACTTAGGTTCTACTTCTACACAGAATGAAATGTGTTATGATGAACAGCTTCTCTTTGACTATATAACATATATTGTATGCTAACGAGCAGCACCTATACTACTTACCGGGTTAAGGTGAACAGCTACTACATTTCCGTACGCTCACACAATAAAAGCCAGGAAAAAGTAACAAATATAAAAGGTTATAGAAGTATATTCTATCCAGACATCTAATGGCATCACTCAGTAACCAGTGATTGAAACGCACAACTACTTTGATTTTTCTCATTATAACATAAAATGGTTTGTTTACAAGCAACTCAGTCATCGGTGTAGTTAGTTGAACATAAAAACTGAATGTTAAGATTGTTTTGGAATAGAAGCAGTCTGATTGTATTCAATCTAATCAAATCTAAATTTTTCAAGTGGTAATAGCTTTCAAAAAATATACATATTTAACTTAGATAAAGCAATAAGAAGACGTAATTTGTCTGAAGCGTGTAATAATAATAACAATTTGATTTATTCCAAAACAATACCTGTGATACAGAATGGAATTCCCAGCATTTTACTACAGTATTGCATCCAGTTGATACATTAACAATAAATAAAATTCTACATAGATTATGAGTAATCACGGTTGATTATGGCAACAGCATATTGACATGTCGGTAGCAAAGCCAAAAATTGAACAGAATGTTTGAAGATGTTAGAAAAGTAGATACTAGGATATTTACTGGTGTAAGCGGTAACAAAAGGTCGAGATATACAGGTCGTGAAAGAACGAAGAAGAATGCTTTAAGTAGAGTTTGTAAGGAAGAGAGAAACAAAACAGCACATAACAGAAAAAGAGAGAGAAAACGAAAAGAAAGAAGACGTTGTACCCACAAATGATATGAGTTGGAAAGACGAGATCCAGTTGTTCTACTGACTATTTAATAAGTTATAAGTTTCACGCCTAATGCTTTCTAAACAGCTAAGTAGGGTATGGTTGAGTTTTTGTACTTGCTAGTGTGAGCATATAGTTTCCTGTATAGGCCTCTGGTTCTGCCTGATGAGATACAAGGGGAGAGTTGTGAATGAAGAGGGTGATGTGGATTTTGGCCATTTTTCACATGAGTTCAAGTGCCTGTCGACCAGAATATTAACAAGCTGGTTAAGTGGCACCTTTCTTATCCTGCTAACAACCTTCAACATCCTGCGTAATAAGATATAGTCCTTCTTCAGTAGCTCAGGAAGAACTTAGGGGGAACAATAGAGAATAATAGGCAGGATGCAAGAGTTAATAATTTGTAAAAGTAAGGGTTGGGTTATACCGGAATATCTTAACTTCTTGATGTAGAAGGTAAGACGGAAAAGTTTTTTAGAAATCATCAAGATATGAGACGACCAGGAAAGATCAGCAGATAGAATGACGCCAAGATATTTAATTTCCGACTTGGTTTCTATTTCAGTGCCATCTATGTTGCACATCTTGTGAGTGTTAAACAGTTTGTTTAGGTTAGATTTATGCCTTAAGGTGAAATTGACTGTTTGACATTTAGAGGGATTTAAGGTAAGACCGTTTTCCTTGGACCACTGGCTGATTTCTGATAAAAAGCCATTTAGTTTGGAGCAGTCACTTTGACATTTGACAGGGAAAGATACAGTCAGGTCGTCAGCATATTTAACAAAATTAATGTCATTTGAAGATAGTAGGTTATGTAGAGAGAAAGAAAAGAGAAGTGGGGAGAGTACAGAACCTTGGGGGACACCAGCTTCAGTGAACACAGCAGAGGAAGATTTACCTTTGTATACAGTGTACTGCATTCTGTTAGAGAAGTAGGAGTGCAACCAGTTAGTGACCCAGGACTCAGTTTGTTTCATAGAGAGCTTATTTGCCAAGAGACATCTAGGTACAGAGTCGAAAGCAGAAGTGAAGTCGAGAAACGTGCAGCGGACGTATTTGGCACCTCTATCTAATGATGAGACGATAATGTTGTGTAAGACGGCCGCAGCGTCTAAAGTGCCCCTATCCTGTCTATAGGCAAATTGTTCGGGGTCTTAAAAGCTTTTAAGGGAGGGTTCAAGTTGAAGAAGTACTAGTTTTTCCATAAACTGTAGGAACGGGGTAGTGATGGCAGTGTGTCTGAACTTTACTTTCTTGCTATTTCCAGGTTTACTGACAGGGAATATTTTAATGAATTTAAATGAATTTTCCCTCCACATTCCCAACATTCTGATCACACACGGACTTGTCATACGAATATATGTAAAATTACTAATTATTATTGCATCCAGTCAAAACACAATTCTGTATGTGTTAAAAGATACATTTGAAGCGGTTAATTATTTATTAATTTGGACGTACCTGAGGCCGAACATACATAGGAAGGACTCATCGATCTCTGGGAGTAAGGGCTGGCTACAAAACATATTCCTAAATGGCTTCAGAAACTATCAGAATTCCCCGAACCCTGAGAACATGGGACCTAGCTCCTTTATTGCGAAGCACTTTGTACGGACACGACATGAAATTAATGTTTACATGTCCCTTAGACCTATCTATAAAACGTGTTTGAGAGAAGGCATATCCTAATGTTTATAGAAGTCGCAGTTAGTAATTAGGATGCTTAAACAACCTTTATGCGTTCAAGTCAACAATTCGTCATCACACTAAAGCTCCTATGGTAAACGTTGTTTTGATACCAGTCAGGGTAGGTGTACTATTACCTCTCTTACATGGATTAGTGATCTCCAGCTGTTATCTTGACCTTCAATATGTCCTTTTAACTTGACCTAAGTGTTTTTGTTACCTCTTAACTCTCTATTAATTTCATATATATCTATTCCTATGACAAGTCCGTGTGCGATCAGATTGTTCAAAATGTGCAGGGTAAATACATTTCACGATTCAGACATAAATTACATCTTCTTATTGCTTTATCTAAATTCATAAAGGGAACTAACTGTTTTAAATATATTTAACTGCTTCCAATGCCGCGTCTCTAGTGTTTATGTGAAACATATGTTTAGCTGAAACTCAGTTTTTATTGAATTGTAAATCTGTTCAACAAAAGAAGGAGGAGAAAATGTAAAAACAAGTGGCACTATGGTGTACTATTGATCTTCAATTCTTTTCATGAAATATATATATATATTCATTAATTGGACATAGTAAAAACAAGCATTAATTTATGCTTATAGCTTATGACCTGTCTCGTAGAAACACACTTCTTGCCCACCAACCAACATGTTTGAGAAAATTTGGCGTTTTCTATCGAGTATCACTCCTATGAAAGAGATGAAATAAACTTCGCTAATGTTGACAAAGCTTACACAGACTAAACATTACTTTTTGATAATCTTTCCAAAAAAAGGAACAAAATACGCAGTACTAAATGCGTACACTTTATTCTGAGACTTGTCTTCAACTGCAAATAGCCTAAAATATACATTTATTATTATTAATTTTCCCTTTAATTCCTCGAGGAACATTGGGCTTCAGTCACATGTCTCAATTGCGTTGATTCTCTGCTAAAGTTTTCACCTGGCTCCAGGTCTGCCCATATGCTTCCACTCAAGGGATTCTCCAGTGATGTCACTTGATGATTTTCTCAGAGTATGTTCAATCTAATCCACCTCCATTTCTTCCCGTCTATTTGCTTCACAATCAGTTCCTGGTTGGTTCGCTCCCAGAGATCCCTCCCTATTGCTGATCTTTTCTGGCTGACCATCTGATCTTAAGTATTGAGCGAAGGCAGCTGTTGATGAAGGTTTGTAGTTTGTTCAAAGTTCTCTTTATGGCGCGCAACGCAAGTCTCTGATCCATATGTTAAGTAGAACTGACTTCACATTGGAGTTCAAAATCCGGATCTTATTTTTGATGCTGAGTGATGTTGACCTCCACACAGACTTGAGAGTAATGAAAGCCTGCCTTGCTTTCCCGATCCTTGCTTTCCCGATCCTTGCTTTGATATCCTTATCAGTTCCATCTGCCTGTAGTTGAAAGGACGCTTCCCAGGTCGGTCGGTCGCTCGGTAGGTAAAGGAGGTTGTTTCTTTCAGGTTCCTTCAAATTTATTAATCGGATTAAATTTAGGAGATAGTGAAGTGTTATTCTTGGTCATCAGTAGCACTTCTTCTATACTGGTCAGAAATCTGCCCGGCGTGTCACTCAGAGGATTTCCATCAGCCAGTCACAGACTTTTATCGGCAGCTGTCGCCTTCGCCGGCTACCTTACTGAAGATCTAATGGCCAGCTGTCAGGCCAGAAAGAATCAGCAACAAGAAAGTCCGACTGGCTGGGAGCGAACCAAACTAAAAGCCAACCGCTCAACAAATATGTAGGATAAAATGGAGGTTGATTGAGCATACGTTGAAGAGGTCGCCGAATGACATCACGCAATTGTACAATCAGTTACAGGCAACACAGAAAGTCATTACTTGTAACAGGTTTGGAAGAATATTCAAGAAGTTGACTTGCCAACAAAAAACTGACGGAAGTCAGGCATAGCTGCACTCCCAGCACTACATCGTCTGGTGGCAATTTTATTGTAAGTTCATGTTCCTGGCCAGAAATGAGTTCGTTTCTGACTGCCTATACGTCTTTATTGGTATACGTGTATATAAACTGACAATGTCAAAACTAACCATTTTCTCTTCATTATCTAATTTTAAATTACCTAATCTATGTTTTAATTCATAAAAATTAGTTAGTCTAGATTTCCAGTGGCTTTTTACAGGACTTATTGACATGGTTAAATAATTAGATAATTCATAAGTAGGTGAATTTCTAAAATCAACTATAGGTCTAATAGGTCTGACCACGAACTTTAACTTAGAGCGAAAGTGCCACTTAAGGACATAGTACTGGGAGTGCAGCTATACATGACTTCCATAGTATTTAAATTTCAAGGGAAAATATGCAAACATAAAAACAAACCAGGGAGTTGCCATGGGGTCACTAATATCCCCGATTGTGGCAGATTTATTCATGCATAGGTGGGGAAACTTGACGACTGCAGCGTTTAGTCCCACCCGAAAAGTATGATGGAGGTGTGTAGATGACACACTCACTGTACTTATAACTCAGGACGTAAACAGATTTTTCTCACACATTAACTCAACAGTGTAGTCAATTCAATTGACGTATGAATTGGAAAGTCAGGAAGGGGAGCTTCCAATGTTTGATTGTAGTGGGTAAAAAGAAAAGAAAATGGGAAGTTAAACACTAGTGTTGAAATAAAATCTACACATTCAGATCGATATTCGAATTTCGCTTCATCTCACCCTTTTTCAGTAAAAGTAAGATTGGTGAAGTGTTTAGGTAATAGGGTACAAAAACTAGGTAGTACCAAGGAAAATCTAAGACAGGAAATAAACATATAAAAGAAGCTTTGAAACTTTACAATTACCCTGATAAATTAATCAGGAAGTATGTAGGAAAGTATAAAAATAAAATTAATAATAATAGTTGTGATATTGATGGTAATAATTATAGTAATGACGACATGCATATCAAATATGCACAGGATAATGACAACACCAACAATAGGGAATATGAATCATCAATGGTACTTCCAAGAAAGAACCTCGAAAACCTTACGGAGAATCAAAGTGGTATTCAAACCCACAAACTCAATTAGAAATAAGCTTTGTGGGGCCAATTAAACAAAACAATTTAGTACATCTAATAGGCTTCTGAAATGATTGTCAGGTCAAATACATAGGTCAAACTAGTAGAACAGGGGCAATGAGTCAGACTAACCGAACATAGAAACCTAGCAAAATCTAGATTGGTTGACCCTAGTAAGATAAGAAGTCTGGCGAATAGTTCAGCCGTAGATAGCACTCACTACATGCGGTTACACACAACCATGCATACAATAGGCTGGATGGGATAGGCTGACAGTTTTAAAATCTAATCTAATGTCACAGGGTGTAAGGAGGGAGAGATTGATAACAGAAGCTTTGTCTATCGAATCAACTACAAGCGCGTGTAATAGAAATGGTTCAGTACCTATCGAGCCGGACATCTGGAGAATTCTACTACTCCAACGACGACAGATAGGAGAGAACAAAGAAAACTATCAATCTCAAGTTTCGAAGTCGTGTGATTATAATTGATGAAATGATTATGAACAACATTAAATTTTGTTCAAAACCTCGTCATCCAGTAAACAGTACTGTTTCACTATGTGATATGTCTCATATACAAATTAATTTGGATGTTTTTGTTTGTTAATAATGGCATAAGTATTTTTAATATGTATTTTGTTCCGCTATTTGATTAGATGTTGATGAATGCCACTGGTAAAGGCATGGGATTCTTTAAGTGTCAGACTTTGTTGAATGTGCTCAAAAAAAACAAAAGTGCCGTACTTCCAGTGTTCGCTTACTTGGTGATAGCCTCCTGCAATGTGTCTCAGTAGTCTAGTTTAATTAGTTTATAAACAGACATTTAGCCAGACATCTTTCACACTGTTTCACACACACGCAGTCAACTTTCTCCTGATTTATGCCTGAGATACCACCTTTTAATGTCTGTATTTATCACAGTTGGCAGGATTTAATATAAGTAGGTGTATTTCTATTTAATATAATAATTTAGGAACAGTATGCAAGTGAACAGAATCCACTATCGTGTGTCGTGTTCTATATTGTATAAAGATAATTTTGACTGATTAGTGATCCACGATATAAGTATCAATATTGGGCACTATGGTAGAGTATAATTCCATTATGGATAAGATTTTATTTTGATAAATCACACAGTGTTGTTATACAGTGATATTAACTGATGACCACGTTTCTAGCACAATTTATTATTGCCACTCATAATCATCATATCAAGTCACTCACTCACACAACTTTTTTCCTTCATTTATATACATGAGTGGAATTGATGATTAGACATTTGAATCAAAATTAATATAAGATAAAGTGCATTTCAGAAATAATAATACGAGTGTTATTGATCAATTACATTCATATGGGGAATAAGACGACTGTTATTTTTATAGTCATCATAATTAACTAGTTAGAATGTTGTGACGTGTTTGAATTGAAATAGAATATTGAGATTATTTATTGTCCTCCTCTGATTTGACTGACTTGTGGTAATAATATCTTCCATGTCTCTAGTATTTGCATTGAGTCATTCCTATTGCATGTGTTGGGTGTAGACTCAATAAACAAGGATTCCGTAATCCATCTCTCTCTCCACGTACCTATATTACTTTTTAGAATTTTAACCCTCTCCCACCATGCCATTGTGTGGTTGTATGTTAATGCATGCAGTGCAGTGTAGTGGTGAGCGTTTTTCTAAATTACTTATCTTCTCGGGTAGGGTCAACCACTCCTTTCTCAGCTAAATTCTTATGTTCCGACAGTCTGACTACCCTCGATCTACTAGTTTGACCTATGTAGTTGACCTCACAGTTATTGCAGGTATTTTCTAAATTATATTATTTTTTCCAATAGGGTCAGCTGGGTCCTTTAACCTACAGAGCTTGTCCCTGAGTGAGTTTGTAGGTTTGAATGCCACTCTAATTCCTGCTTTATTAAATAGGGTCTCAGATGTCCCCTCCCTGCTTATATGGTATAACAGTGGATGACTTATATTCTTTCTTATTTATGTTATCACTATTAGTTTCACTGTGTGACTTATCAAAATAAAATCTTATCCATAATAGTGATAAACGAGTAATCAGAAATCCCATATGAAGTACTAACCAATCACTTCATAATTAATTATCTAGCCTTTTTTGCACTCAGCATGTAAATAAAAACACCTTAAATAACGCCTGACAATACTGAGAAGATTAGAATTAATTTCACAAACACAGATAAAGAGACACTTTTACACGCATCAGAGTAACATCAATGCGAGACATGTGATTTGGTTGCAACTAACTCAATCTATTAATTGCTTGGTACCTGGAGTATTTTGTTTTCTTTTTTGTTCTTCATCATCTGTGTATAAACTAACTCAGTCGTTAAATAAAATGTTATGTTCTCCTTAGTATTCATCCATCTAAGAATTTTTAATGTTTTTTTTTTTTGTATAAACATTAAGGTCCAATTTCTTCAATATATATCCGAGTTATAAGATTTGATAGTGTGAAATATTCTCATATTGTGAATTAAAAGTCAATCTGAACACGAAGAATATCCTTTTCAATACATCCTTCTCCTCTTTAGTTTCTTACAAGTATGAAAAAATTATAGTATTTGTTGTCATTACAATAATGAGAGCCAGTTGTGCGGCGGCGGACACATTTTTTTCTAATGTAGAATAACAGATTAAAAGTTATCGGGTGTCAAAATAAATAGTCGTATTTGTGTGACAAACGTCGTGCTAGTTGGCTGAAATCGATTACAAAATATTTCAGTGAAATGAGAGACTATGGCGGTGATCAGTGATAATCGTTTTGTAGCGTGTGGGTAGGAAAACTGACAAATCAGTTCAAGGTTATAGAAAACAGTGTCGGGTGAGTGGCTAGTACAAAGCGGTTTGTGTTAAACAGGAGATAGTAAGACTGCAATGAGAGATTCATAATGAAATAACGAATGTGTGAAATGAAACAGATGGAGGCGTACATTGAGAAAAGACATTATATCACTAACAATAAGTCCGGATAGCTTGAATGGAAAATTCAATGGTATCGAGAGAATGTTTGCATGAATTATGTTCAGCATAAGTTATGACGAATAATAATGATAATTGTAATAATAAGCAAAGAGAGAAAAACGAAGAAGGTTAAGGGGAAAAAGCACTCTTAGTGATAAGAAAAATATTCAATCCAAGTTTGGCCACGATAGGAACAGCGTCTGGACGTGTTCTTTTTGGATACAAAGTTCCGGTCTAATCGATCTTATTGCAATAGCTTCAGCTATGTGTGGGAGACGTAAGCGAACTGTCTGCGATAACGACTTCGGAATTTGTTATATAACCCTGAAGGCTGTGTTGACACCGATGCGATGTCCAGTATCGACCAAGTGTGACAGGATTGAGCTTTTTCTGGACTTAGTTCCCCCCCCCTCCGCTGCTGAACCAAGCTGGTAAATACGGAGATTAGTCAGATTGACACCGATGTACGATTCGAGAACTTCTATATACAAACAGGGGACTTGGTCGTCTCTTTTGATAAGGACCTAGAAAGATTCAAATCAACCCTGGTAGACTGTTGCTATCAGTATAGACAGAAGGATAAGAATAAGCCCCATAGTTTACTGACAAAAGAGCATCGAGAAGCTGTTAAAAGACTATGACAAAATGAAAGCATAGTTATTACCAGACAGCATAAGGGGCCGGGGATAGTGATTATGGATAGGCAGGACTACATCAACAAGATGAACTCCATACGACCTGACAGCAGCAAGATTCAGAAGCCGAAAGCAATGGAAGATCATACGAAGAAAGTAGAGAGAAAAATAAGGAACTTATTAAAGCATTTGAAGGGTAAAGGGTAATTATCACCAAAAACTTTCGAAAACATAAAAACCACAGGGAGCACCATCTCACGCATGTATGGTCTACCGAAACTGCATAAATCAGAAATGCCCCATACTAGACATGTCTCTTTCACCCTATCACGAGACGGCAAAGTGACTGGTACAGATACTTTAAGCTGAAGAGAAATTATTGAAAAGTATAGTCTTCGTTCGGATTAACTTTTATTTCATATATCGGAGTACTTGTTTCTAACAAATAAAAAGCCAGACTAACTTTTGTATACTAAAAGAAGACTCTAAGGAACTTCTCTTGCGTGAAAACTTTCCTAGCGTCGGTGGCACAGTGGTTAGGACTCTCGCCAACCATGCACATGGTCCAAGGTTTGATCCCCCGCTGACGCACACCTGATATCTATAGTCGGCCTGCAAAATTCGCGCTACCGATATCCATGCTGAAAATTCCATACTTATACCAAAAATACAGTGTGGAATGAAGCGATAATCAAAAATATTAAAAAAATATAAATCCTACTGACTGGCTGAGAGGAGAAGACTCATTCTCCACTGACATCAACCAGTAGTGCTTGCGAACGGCATCGAGGTGATCTAAACACCGGATGGCAGTTTCATTCATTTTTGGGGCCGACCGAGATCGTCAGCGATGTTCCTAAAAAAGGCTTATTCTTATAGATCCAGTTCTTTGGGGACAATATCAGTGAGATACTAACATAGTGCCTTAGAAATGAGGTAAAAAGAGCATTCCCTGCTGCCGAATTACGCTGTGTCTTCAAAACCACTCCTCTTTCGCGTTTGGGAGTAAACGATAAACCGCCTAATTTCACCTCTTCCATGTGTATCTACCGATTTAACTGCTCTTGTGCAGTGAGCCAGTTACTCGCATAGGCCATACAATTAGACGTGTTCCTCGTCGAATTTCCTAACATCACCCGGTGTGGTTAAGGAAAGGACAAACAAGATCTATTCGTAGCGCTATTCTATCTCATCTTGTGGATACAAAACACAAGATTGACGTTAACCATGCTTTCAGGGTCATTTACCGCATACCAACAAATCTCAATTTTGCCTTAAGAGTTTGACTTCTAAATATTGCTGAGGCTGTCGAGATCCACATTAAGAAGCCTAATTTGGGCATACAAAAGAAGTTGGTAGGTTCAGACATATTCCTTACCTTGACCATCTAGATTCGAATGATTCTCAATTTTTGAGGAATTTTCCTAATTGATATTCCTAGTTGATATTCTTTTTGCTACTATATCTTTATTATTATTATTATTATAATTTAAGCATCTTTAATAAACTGGAATTCCACTATGATCTTACTTTACAAATCGATATTATTACTTAAAAAACATTAATACTGTTATTGACTACTATTCTAGAATATTCTATGTATATAAACATGCATATATAATTGTAGAGCGAGAAAAGGAGGAAATTATAGAAAAGGATATTCTTCGCTCAATTATTTTGTATTTCTTTTAGTAAAATACATAAAGAAACTCCTTCAGCACGGACTGTCTTTATCAGATTGTTGAGTACTGGACGTCGATGGCATAGTTTAAACGATCAAGAGCGGTATGACTACTGAGCAGTAAACAGTCAAGATCATTTCACATTGTTTACTCAGCTAAGAATAATTTCAGTTTAATACAAACTACATGAAGCAAAAACTGGCATTCCGTTGGGTAATATCTTCCGATGCAAGACTTCTCAACTCGTAATTTGATAAATGGCAAATTAATGCCATAAATGGCTGAGAACGTGGATTATTGTGAAGCTATTGAACAGAATACTCTTGTTCTGTATAACACTCAGTTAACGGTGACTTGTAGTTTAGCATAAAATGAACTTTATAATAAGATATATTTTCAAAAGAATGGATATTGAACAAAGAATACACTTTTCGATAACCTGCTCTTCATCAGGCTCTACAGTTATATACACATTATAGTGCATGAATGAATGAATGAATGAATGAATGAATTAGTGTTATGAACAACATTAATACTGCTATTTAAATAACATCGAATCAATAATATCAGTAGATCACAGTTCAATAGCATCATCATAACAATAAACTGAATGTCAGAAAAATTAGAAAAGATAATATTACAAATTCATCAACTTATGGTCTCTAGGCCGGAAAGGACAGTATTAGTGGCTGGACTTGCTTCTTTCGAACACAGAGCACTGGTTGTTTGAGGCGAATTGTAATAGCCTCTGCTGTTTGGAGCATGCGGTGCTTCGGTGATTTTGGCAATTTATTAGGTACCCGGTAGATGACGATAGAGAAGGATTCTTCAGTGCTGGCTTTGTGGCCGGCCGGTTTTCACCAGATGGTCCAGTATCGACCTGTTAGCGGTTTTAACTTCACCTTTACTTAGCCATAGTGGGAGATATCCTCGAGCGAGCACGGAATACCAAGTTCCTAAAGCAACGGCCGATGTAAATCGTTCCACAAGCGCAGTTGAATTGGTAGATACAATTTGAAGTGGCTAGCTAGTCTAGGTACTTCATCTTTCAGTCGAGGAATCACCATCAGTCGTGTAGAGAATAATACATGCAGTTCGCCAGCATTAAAAGTTCCTTGAACTGATTTTCGTAATCTCCTCGTAATTATCTCACTTGGTATATCGCCCTTGAATTGTAGTCGTATATAATGAGGCTCCTTGTTTACAGATAGTGAGTAGGCCTTTTCCGCCGCTTTCTATGTCATGTGTTTTTTGGTAAATTTACCGGGATAGCTATTTTCCATCAAAGTATCATATACAATGCCTAATTCATCTTCAATTACTTCTTCTGAGCATATTGCTCTAACTCTGTCTGTGACTGAGGGTCTTTATTAAATTTCTTTTGTACTCTCGCCGACCATGCACATGGTCCGGGGTTCGAGCCCACGCCGGCGCACACCTGATATCTATGGTCGGCCTGCGAAATTTGGGCTACCGATATCCATGCTGAAAATTCCATACTTGTACCAAAAATACAGTGTGGAATCAAGCTGTAAATCAAAAAAAAAAAAAAAAAAGAGGAACGAAGGTGTGAAAATGTGCATATTGTTGTGTCTATGTCCGAAGCAAATTTCTCTTTATACTATACCATACTTTATACCATCTGGTTTTGTTGTAAGGAGGACATCCAGGAAGGCAATTCTGTCTTGGGATTTCTCTTCGCATGTGAATTTCATAACCGAATGTACGTACTTCATTGAATTATGAACAACATTAACGGTGTTGGTCATAACATTTATTCATTCATTCATTTACTGTAATTTATGTATAACTGTAGAGCCTGATGAACAGCAGGTTATCGAAAAGAGTACTCTTTGTTCAGTATCCATTCTTTTAAAAAATTTCAATGGGCATTTTTAATCAGTTAAGATTAATTTGTCAATTGTTTAGATTATCACTGTCTTGAGAAGTGGTCATATTGCACGATCTACAATCAGCACTAAAATAAACCAGATAATATGGAAATTGTAATTATCAACAAAAATGTTTATCAAGCAGATTAAATGTCTTTATAGAGAAAGTTGAAATTTGTCAACACACACATATATCAAAGATGAATATGTAGATTGGTTTCATTAAATTCACTAGGAAGTAGTGCACATTATCATCAAGGAGCTGATGAGAAGTCTTTTTGCATGACACATTACTGCTACTACATTCACTAACGTATTCAGATCCAAAAAGTTAGAAAACTGCAAGTAGTTGGGATAACACAAGTACACCTGTCAGTGTAAAGTTTATTCAGTTTGATGAACATATGTCGAGTAAAATAATGAAAAAAGGTTGTGAAATTTTTTGGCATACATGACGCACATGTAGTCCCCGGAGATAGATATTATTCTTAGCAGAATCTGACCTATGGAGTGTTCATCACTAAATAATGAATGGCGTTGATAGCTGTCTCCAAACCGAATGTCATTAAATATATGCGATCTACTTGACTACTTAAAACAAAAACACTGAATAATAAAATGGGACCCAACGCACAGGTAGCAGAAGTAATGCATTTGACATTTAATGGAATTTACAAACGATCACCGGCAATTCCATATTATCTCGAAAAATACCCATTTATTCATAAGTAAAAACACAGTTTTTTTTTCAGCGAAGAAATTTCTTTTCAACGACTTCATTTTCAAGCTGTACAGTCGTATTTATATTACAGAAAAAGGTTATTAAGTGGCACTAAATAATTGCTCAGTCAATGTACGTATATGTGATAAAAGTTATAAGGGGTAGAGTTGAAGTGGATAAATTACCAAAAAAATTAAAGATTGTATTATAACAAAAATGGCACTAAATAATTGATCAGTCAATGTACGTATATATGTGATAAAAGTTATAAGGGGTAGAGTTGAAGTGGATAAATTACAACCATGAAAGATTATTCTATAACAAAAATGTCAAGTGTTGTCTAAAAAATTATGAAAATTAGGAGTACGATTACGATAAGAATGAAGATGTGAAGTGAAGTGGAAAGAATTCAAGTGGTAAAATAAAATAAAAACTAGAAAGAAAATTATTATGACCAAGGTAAAGAAAGGGGTTTGACAAAACGCTTTTGAACACATAATTTAGGTTTCTGTTCATGTATAGCTAAAGCTTCGGCTATGCATAAGTGCAGAAAACGTAAACTTTTGGATCGATTGGATTTTGCCATGTATATAACTTTGAAGGATGAATCACGTGGGGCTAAATGACCAGACTCTAACAGGTGATCACAGATAGACGACTTTGCAGTTCTACGTTCGCCTTTCATTAACCAAACCGGATAGTGTTCAGCTACACGTTTTCGGAGATTACGCTTACAACGTCCAATATAAACAGCTCCACAAGAGCAAGTAAAAGAGTAAATGCACATAGATGTGGACAAAAGCGGTAATCTATCCTTGACGTTTTGTCTGATCATATTTCGGCTGGTAAAAACTAGATGCAGGTCAGCTGCAGGAAAAGTACGTTTAATACATTTAGATAAACGGTTTTTAATCAATTCTGAAATGGTGTCACCTTTGAATGCAAGACTCATAAACAGCTTTTTCTTTGGTACTGTGACTTGTCTCGGGGTGGATTCTTTCTTGATGTTACGTTCAATGAACCTTGTAGGATAACCATTATTAAGGAGATTTGATCGAAGGTTGTCTAGTTCCCTATCGATTGTCTCTGGAGAGCAGATCTTACGAATTCTGGAGCATAAGGAGTGAATAAGATTTCTCTTTCTCCCTAAAGGTACCCAACTGTTGAAGTTAGTGTACTGCCCAGTGAATGTTGGCTTTCGGTAAATCGACCTTAGAAGCGTTCCATTCTCTCTTCTATCTAGCTTAACATCAAGAAAGTGAAACGAAGAATCCGACTCTTCTTCGATCGTGAAAAGCAAAGATGGGTGAGAACCATTAAATATTCTAAGAAGTTCAGCAGTTGAAGTGTTTTCATCACATACAATGAAGGTATCATCAACATATCTTTTATACATAAACAGACTATCGATGGTTTTATCACATATACGTACATTGACTGAGCAATTATTTAGTGCCACTTAATAACCTTTTTCTGTAATATAAATACGACTGTACAGCTTGAAAATGAAGTCGTTGAAAAGAAATTTCTTCGCTGAAAAAAAAATTCCATATTAGTTTGTTTATTAGATGTATCACACACACACAGTGAGTGAAACAGTATTAGTATTTACTGGATGACAATGTTTCGAACAAAATTCATTGTTCATAATCATATCATCAGTTATAATCACACGACTTCGAAACTTGAGATTGATAGTTTTCTTTGTCCTCTCCTATTTGTCGTCGTTGGAGTAGTAGAATTCTCCAGATATCTGAACGGACAGGTGTTGAATCATTCC
Organism: Trichobilharzia regenti; assembly: GCA_944472135.2. NCBI lineage: Eukaryota > Metazoa > Platyhelminthes > Trematoda > Strigeidida > Schistosomatidae > Trichobilharzia > Trichobilharzia regenti. Next base: position 139,590,140 of record OX235270.1, on the reverse strand, counting down.
TATTGCGCATGTCTAGGGCCAATTCAATAAACAAAGCTTCTGTTATCAATTTCTTCAAGAACACTTTGACATTCGATTTTTAAACTGTCAGCCTATCCCATCCAGCCTATTGTATGCATGGTTGTGTGTAACCGCATGTAGTGAGTGCTATCTACGGCTGAACTATTCGCCAGACTTCTTATCTTACTAGGGTCAACCAATCTAGATTTTGCTAGGTTTCTATGTTCGGTTAGTCTGACTCATTGCCCCTGTTCTACTAGTTTGACCTATGTATTTGACCTGACAATCATCCCAGTAGGGTATTAGATAAACTAAATTGTTTTGTTTTAAAGGCTCCACAGGATCCTTGATCCTTTAACCGACAAGGCTTGTTTCTAATTGAGTTTGTGGTTGGTTTGAATGCCAGCCGCTTTTATTCCTGCCTTGTCAAGAATTCTCCATAAGGTCTCCGAGGTTTCCTCTTTGTATAGAATTACTACTTATGATTTAGATTCTTTATTGTTGGTGTTGTCTTGCGCAAATTTGACTTGCACGTCGTCATTATTACTATTGTCACTATCACTGTTATCATTATTTATTTTATTTTTACATTTCTCTACATATTTCCCGACTAATTTATCAGGGTAATTATTAAGCTTCAAGGCTTCTCTTATGTGTATCACTTCCTGTCTTAGATTTTCCTCGGTACTACTTAGTTTTTGTTCTCTGTCACTTAAACCTTTCATCAATCCTATTTTTACTGACATAGATTGGGTGGGATGATCGGAAGTCCAAATATCTGTTTGAATGTGTGGGTTCCCTTTAAACACTAGTGTTTAACTTCCAATCTTCTTTCCTTTTTACGAGCTACAATCTAACATTGAAACTTCCTCTTCCTGACTTTTCAATTCATAAGTGAATTGAATTGCCTCCATTTTTTAGTTAATATGTTAAAAAAAATCTATCTATATCCTGATATCGGGAAACTTTTACTACCACAACGACGTCAAATAGGAGAGAACAAAGAAAACTATAAATCTCAAGTCTCGAAGTCGTGTGATTATAACTGATGAAATGATTATGAACCACAATAAATTTTGTTCAAAACCTCATCATCCAGTAAATAATACTGTTTCCCTCACTGTGTGATACATCTAATAAACAAGCTAATATGGAATTACTTACTAACACCACAGTGACCAAGTTTTACACATATAAACTCATATTATGAACAGTGCACACTTAGTAATTTTGTTATGCCTTACGGCCAACTAAGGTACAGTTGTTTAGTTCAATTTCGATTTGCCCGTCGATTGATTGGACCTGAATGCTTCGTCTCAGGTTGACATCTCGGCACCTTGTGCACATGCTTCGACGATGTGTGGTCATACGATTTGAAATCAGTTAGTGGATGGTGACTAACAGTGGAATCCAGAATACGCACTTCTTCTTATTTGGCACTCTTCATCTGGATTGCGTGATTGTTTTCCCACCTGAAACTGAACACTTCGGTTCAATCAGTTGACGGGAAAATTTAAAATTCAGTTAAAATAATTAATGTGACCCGCTGCACGAGAAGTGGATATCGTAGCTTAATTGGTCTGGTGGGTAACGCCTTGGCGTTTGAAACTGTGGACACTGGGTTCGAGCCTCTGGGGCAACACCATCACTAGCTGGGAAATACAAGTACATCCACCTTACGACCAACCCCAAAGAAGACGAGATGTGAATGCTGGATTCCACTGCTAGTCATCATAACACATACACGCACCAATACAAATATAAGTATTCTTGCCTTTTGACTTAATGAGTGATGCCTGTAATCAGTCAGAACTGATGACTTGCAGATCCATTTGTTCTGAAGACTGCGTAGAAAAAGAACTCCAGGTCATCCGAGACATTCTAAGCGAGAACGGATATCCAGAGAAGTTCATCAAACATGAACTGGCAACGGTAGAAAAAAGCCTCTGCTTATACGTTTCCAATTCAAAGGAGATGCTCCTGCGGAGATTATATCGCAACGGTGAACCAGGGCGATACAGAAATCTTTCTACTCTGCACGTTCGTGTCTATCCTTCAGTAGCCATCTAGTGTTCACTTAGCAACTCAAAGATGTCTTACCTAACCTTAGCTGTTGTTCATGCATATACCATTTCAACTATTCCTGTGGTTCAAGTTACATAAGGCGCACAAGTAGACAGGTTTTTCTAGGGGTTCGGGAACATTTACCAGCTTGGTTCAGCAGCGGAGGGGGGGAACTAAGTCCAGAAAAAGCTCAATCCTGTCACACTTGGTCGATACTGGACATCGCATCGGTGTCAACACAGCCTTCAGGGTTATATAACAAATTCCGAAGTCGTTATCGCAGACAGTTCGCTTACGTCTCCCACACATAGCTGAAGCTATTGCAATAAGATCGATTAGACCGGAACTTTGTATCCAAAAAGAACACGTCCAGACGCTGTTCCTATCGTGGCCAAACTTGGATTGAATATTTTTCTTATCACTAAGAGTGCTTTTTCCCCTTAACCTTCTTCGTTTTTCTCTCTTTGCTTATTATTACAATTATCATTATTATTCGTCATAACTTATGCTGAACATAATTCATGCAAACATTCTCTCGATACCATTGAATTTTCCATTCAAGCTATCCGGACTTATTGTTAGTGATATAATGTCTTTTCTCAATGTACGCCTCCATCTGTTTCATTTCACACATTCGTTATTTCATTATGAATCTCTCATTGCAGTCTTACTATCTCCTGTTTAACACAAACCGCTTTGTACTAGCCACTCACCTGACACTGTTTTCTATAACCTTGAACTGATTTGTCAGTTTTCCTACCCACACGCTACAAAACGATTATCACTGATCACCGCCATAGTCTCTCATTTCACTGAAATATTTTGTAATCGATTTCAGCCAACTAGCACGACGTTTGTCACACAAATACGACTATTTATTTTGACACCCGATAACTGCTAATCTGTTATTCTACGTTAAAAAATGTATCCTCCGCATAACTGGCCTTTATTGTAACGACCACAAATATTCTATTTTATAATTGTAAAAACCTGAAGAGAATATTCTTCCTTCAGATTGACTTTTAATTTAAGAAACACGAAAATTTCATTATTTCATTGTGTAACAACAGGTGTAGCGGACAATATGTCTGCCAACGCATCTGTCTTCTAAATAGCCATTTCTCACCTTTATACAACTGCAACTTTTCTTCTACTCAATAGATATACTGAACAGTGCGGTAAACATCAAAACACAATCTACTTTAACCGACTGTAAATGTAGGCGCTGATCACATAATATCTGAATTGCAAAAAAATTTAGATGTACACCCCATTTTGTAATTTGATGCCGGTTATCAAAGAAACTACAGTTCTAAAAAGGATTGCTTCAAACTTTACGATTTAGTAATACCACATACAAAACTTTTAGAACTACTGTATGGTGATTGAGTGGAATAAACACACAATGGTGAGTAGTGAGAATATTTAAAGAGAAAGGAAACATTATCGCCTAGTTAATCAGTAAGTTATGTAAAGCATCTCTACTTCACAGGCCCGCATTCATATAAACACATAGAGTTAGGACAGACTTTAATTGAAAATCTAACTCAGTATTGCATCGGCTTGTGATTTGTCCTTTTCACATTACTGTTTGATGCTTAATGGTAATTGTCAATGGACGCGAACATTGGACGTTTGTTTATTGACTTTGGTAGCCATTGGCAGGCAACTCGAAGGCGCGAATTGTCCACTTGTGTACAGGTTGGAAGAAGACGAAAGAATATGAGTAAAAGTACACTGTATTTACTTGTAAACATTTGTTTATAGACTTGTAACTATCTAGACTTTAGTTGCCAAACAGTATAACTTTCTAACAAGTACTGGGGTTTAAGAGTTAAAGTCGAGAAAAGTACTTAGTATTTATCGGTTTGGAGCGTCTTTGTGAATAATTGGAACTTAGGGTTAAGTCCCTTGACAGTAATCATGATCTAATTTCAGACGTGACGTTTTGCTAAGAGACATGCAGTAGGCAGTCAGTCACGTTGAAAGTCATAGGATAAATGTCACCATGTGGCTAATGAACTCAGTTATCGGCGCGCATTCCGAAGTCCACCTGGTGTTTGTAAGTGAAGGTTTTTGGTTAGTAAGTTACAGTGCTGTATGACTGATACTGCTATATGTTTCATAAAAAAAAACAGCTGATCACTGTTTTTTGCTACCTATTGATTTGTTACGAAAAGCAATGTCTGCGAGATGGAATAGTCAACACTGGACATCAGGTTGAGTCTAAGAAAAGATTAAAAGTTATTTATTGTACTTCAGAAAACCTTTCGCGTGATCTAGGAGTATTAAGTTTTGTAAACCATTTACCCCTTCCATTGTGACTATCTCTTGATTTTGTTATTTTATTATTCTCATTATTCTACCTAATTCAATTAACTGGTCTGTCTCTGTCTTACGTGATTCTACTTAGTCATTCCATTCTTTTGAGCAGAAAAAGAACCAACATTCTATCCTGATTAGTCATAATTGCTATTTTACAAATTTCTTGAATATTTAATAACTTGTAGCTAACCCCTACCAATTAAGTGATGCTGAATCCCGTAAATATTTTCACCCCACCTGTAAAACATAGTCATCTTGTTGCTAACATCTGCCAGTTACTTTCATACATTTATTTCCCTTAGTGAATTTGAACAAAGCAAGAACTACAGTTTTTGCAGAATAAAGTGGTACTATCTTTTATTTTTCTGTCTTCTCGTCAGCTACTTACAGGCCAAAGATATTATTAAATATATCTACAAAAACAATTTTAACATACTTGCACAGAGTTCATTTTAAACAAAAATCAATCGATCAAAATACTGATACACCAATACATATGTATAATATTAAACACTGTTCCGAACAATAATAATCATACACAATGGAAACTTTACAACATTAAGCATTCACTTGAAAGACAGATAAAAATATCCGGTTACCAGGGCCATGAAAGACTGATAACCGCTTCTTTCTGGACACATGAATCAGGTTTCAGGCGCTTAATGGAAATGGCTTCAGCTAACTTGAGGAGAACTCAGCTCTTTTGCCTATTGACTATTTTGAACGACTTTTTGACGTCCACCTCATTACCGACCCGTGTCAAGGAGATTCCTGGCGATGGTACTGTTTAGAGCATTTGTTCCCTTGAGACATAGGCTTTCTGGTACATGTTCAGAAAATCGTAGATATGCCCATCTTCATGCCTTTCCAATGTAACTGCTCCCACAGATACATGTAAATTTGTACATCCAGATACATGGGGTTAACATGAGAAGGATATCTATCGACTTTTGATTGCACCACAGGAGAGCAAGTTGTTCGATAGACGGGGACGAGCTTAGCTCCAGGATAGGCTCTGGCTATTGACTTACTCAGTCTTCTGTTGATAATTGCTGCAATGTTTTCAGCTTTATAATCAAGCTGAATGTAGATTGTCTTTTTAGCCACTGATTTGTTTGACATTTTTGACTTCAGATCTTCGATACTTGTTGATGAATCTTTGAGGGTGCCCATTGCTCTTCAGCATCTTTTCAAGAAACTCAAATTCTTCTTCTAATTAGTTCTTGCTTTGTTCAGATTTATTAAGGGGAATAAATGTATTTCATATACAACATGCTGTTTTAAGTGTCTGTTCCCTAGACTAGGAAAATTGATCCCTGAAATATGAGTCATCATCAAGGGTTTCGGGGCTCTACCAGTTGAAACCACCTGGATTATTATTCTTATGAAGGCTACGGGACTGCATGTTCGAGGGATTTATTTTTATTCCCGCCTTGGATTCGGAGTGGAACACCAGCACATCTCCATTGTATTTTGTTAGCTGCCTTCTGTTTAAGCTAGCCTCACAACTATCCACATTCCCTCATTTTCTCTTAGAATGGCTTCCTCATATCACCCTTGGAAGTTCAACTCGTAGCCTTCCAATCTATTGTTTACCTGGTGTATGATTATAATTAACCGTCTCCTCTTCGTATTCATCTCCATTTTCTTCTGCGTATTTGTCCGGCAGCAGATTGCTTGCTTGTCTGCTGCCAGAGTTACTTGTAGTCTATCCTTACCAGGCCTGTGGAATATTACTTCAAAAGTCTCTAATCTGAGACCAGCCGTAGCCACGTGTTGATGGCATAACTTTAAATATCGATCAAGAAAGGAAGACGAAATTGGCAGTATGAAATGAAATCATTCTATTTCACAGGTTCTCATCAGCTAAATGCAAACTACCTGAAATTACAATGGTTATATGCGTGATAATAACATACTTTAATGTTTGAGTGGTAGTAGAGAAGAGATACTATCAAACTGACGCATCCAAAATGATGAAAGCATTACAATTTCTTTTAGTTTAAGTTTTCGTCATCAATTTATACGCTTTTAAAGTTGGAAAGAGGGGCCGGGGACGAGTAAGACAGAAAACAGAAAAAAAATTGATTAACAGAACAGTGTTAACTTGTAGCTTGTTCACATATTAGCTCAAAAAAGAAAAGTGCTTACAGTTTATGAGAACTGGATTTGTTAAGTGAGTTGAGATCACTGAATTAGATGACTTATTAATGTAACCAAACAGCCTTGATAACTGAATTTTGATTTTGATTACACTAATTAGTCATCTAATTCAGTGATCTCAACTCACTGAACAAATCTCAATCTTACAAACTTTAACCACTTTTGTGTTTTGAGTTGCTATGTGAACAAGCTACAAGCTAACACTGTTCTGTTAATCAATTTTTTCTGTTTTCTCTCTTACCCCTTCCCCTACCTTCTATGTGTGTCGGTGGCACAGTGGTTAGGACTCTCGCCAACCATGCACATGGTCCGGGGTTCGAGTCCACACCGGCGCACACCTGATATCTATGGTCGGCCTGCAAAATTTGGGCTACCGATATCCATGCTGAAAATTCCATACTTGTACCAAAAATACAGTGTGGAATCAAGCTGTAAATAAAAAATAAAAAAAAATAAAAAATACTTTGATAACGTATAAACTGATGATGAAAACTTAAACTAAAAACATTGTAATGCTTTCATCATTTCGGATGCGTCAGTTGTACACTATTTCTTCTCTACTATCACTCAAACATTAAAGTATGTTATTATCACGCATATAACCATTGTAATTTCAGGTAGTTTGCATTTAGCTGATGAGAACCTGTGAAATAGAATGATTTCATTTCATACTGCCAATTTCGTCTTCCTTTCTTTATCGACATTTATCAAGGGAACCGAATGTATGAAACTTCAAATTTGTTTGAGAATATTGGTAATGTTCTGTTGTTTAGGTTAATTAGGATATTAGGCAATATCTTGCAGTCAGGGATAATCACACTGCAATGGTGCAAACCAGTATATACTAAGGCAGAGAAGTATTCCTTTGTTTATCATAGGCGGATCAGGCTTACTAGCATGGCACCTGAAATTCAAGTTCCAATAATCCTGCAAGAAAAGAATGGTGCTTGCAGGAACAAGCCCAGAAAAGCAAGCATTCATTACGAATGGAAGGGATGTGTTGGTCATACCCTTATCAGTAGACAGATTCTGGAATATTGGCATGCATATCGCCATGCATCAATTGCCAAACTTCTTGAACTGAAGGCAGAATTCGACGGCACCGAATGATGTTGTGGGGATGTCTAGTCATGAAAGGAGTGTATGTCACGCTAATCAAGGCACTCCACTAAAACGTATGGAGTCATGAAGATCTAACGCAGAATTATCATTTGAAGTGATGACCGCAAGTGATGTTAGTTCATTTTTTGAAGAACATCACCAATATTCTCCAAACATTACATCTGAGCATCCTGAGGACCCCAAATAACACTCTACACCTTATGAATCTGGCTGAAACCGACAGTCACAAACTTCATGTATTAATGGCAGATTTTGAATTTGAATAAAGCAAGAACAACAACAGTGTGGTTTGTGCAGAATAATATGGTACCATCATTTATTTCGTCGCCTTCTCATCAGCTCAACTGTTTACAGCCTGAATAAATTATGAGGTTTACGTACACAAAAGTTTTAACATACTTGCAAATTTTACATGTTGTCAGTTGACAGAAAGACATCCGGTTACCAGGGCAAAAAAGACTAATAACTGGTAACTGGATGTCTTCATTCTCTCATCTGATTACGTAATGTTCGTCTTTAACCTCACCCTCCTTTTATAATCTCTAGTTTTGCTTGTCTTTTGCTTCTATGATTTGAGTTCAACTCAGTACATTGTTACCTAATTTATGAGTCACTATGCATCTAACGCACATCTCATCTTTAATATGTAACTCCTTTACCATTATATGCATGCATTTAATTTGTTCAAACTTGAACTGCCTGTGTAAAAACTATATAAACGCAATTTTCTGAGCAATGTTCACTAATTGTGGAAATTTCTGTCAACTGACAACATGTAAAATTTGCAAGTATGTTAAAACTTTTGTGTACGTAAACCTCATAATTTATTCAGGCTGTAAACAGTTGAGCTGATGAGAAGGCGACGAAATAAATGATGGTACCATATTATTCTGCACAAACCACACTGTTGTTGTTTTTGCTTTATTCAAATTCATCCGAGGGAATAAATGCATGAAGATTTTGAATTGATCACTTCTAATTATTTCTCAAAAAAATTACTACACCACCCAGCAATGTTCGACGAGGTAGGTAATAACTCGGTATGTGTAACACTTTTCTTAATTGTGTCCGTAATGTAGCTTCACAAGATCATCGAATAGCTTACCCTCTTTACTTAACAATATATGCCTAATCTTGATATTACTCACCGCATTATACTAATTAATACAGGAGATCGAAACCACATATATACATGTGGTTGTAGACAGGCGACCTTTTCATAACTTCCACTTTTAATGGCCGTGAGACACGACCATAAAGGAGTACAGAGAGAACTACTGAATAGTAGTACACACGTCTGAGCCACACACACACACGTCGACCAATGCCTCAGTGACTTCTGAATGACTGTAGATATGTTAGTATTTGTGGTTGAGGTGTAACCAGCGAAAATTATTTGTTGACTTATTCGTTTATGTGTCTTTACGGCAATTCCAGGAATCGCTATACAAACTAACACAAATTACAGAGGTAATTAAAAATCAGGGAGCAGTGAACAGTTGTTTCATCCAACCTTGGGACTTCTCAGCGATGTACAACAGCGATCGAAGCTGGGACCTACAAAATCACAAGATCAAGCTTGTTGGTCATTCACTCACCTGCGTTGAAGCCGAATGACCTCTGAATTCGAAATTTGTCAACTCATGATATAGAGCTGCTCTCACCTACGCCTTAGTTGAGCATCCCCTTAACCTGGTGGACCTCAATAGTCACCATTTCCAACTGTAGCTTCAGGAAACCCTTCCAGTCGTTATCAGTGAGATGACGACTGATATTCAGACCTCAAGGATTCTGAAGAGAAACCAGAGATGTAACCTTTCAATCACTAACCGATATCACTTAAGAAGATCCTTGAAAACCGGCGGTTTTTTTATGTAGTTGTGTTTTCTGAGCAGGACGGTTTATTTGCGAAGCTTTCACCACCTTACCCTACTAGGCAACATCTTCAGTGCATTATTATTTATTATTATATCCTTTAGGTCCTAGAGGAACATAGGGCTTCAGCTGCGCACCTCCATTGCCTTCGGTTTTCTGCTAACTTTTTCACTCCGCTCCAAGTCTGCCCACATGCTTTCATCTCCGCCTCGCATGACCTCCTCTAAGTCACCCTTGGACGACCAACTCGCCGTTTTCCTTTCGGGTTCCACTCGAGGGCTTGTCTAGTGATGTCGCTTGATGATTTCTTCAGGGTGTGACCAATCAATCTCCATTTCTTCCTGCCTATTTGTTTCACAATCGGTTCCTGGTTGGTCCGCTCCCAGAGATCCCTCCCTATTGCTGATCTTTTCTGGCTGACCATCTGATCTTGAGTATTGAGCGAAGGCAGCTGTTGATGAAGGTCTGTAGTTTGTTTGAGATGCTCCTTATGACTCGCCAAGTCTCTGATCCGTATAGAAGCACTGATTTTACATTGGAGTTGAAAATCCGGATCTTATTTTTGATGCTGAGTGATGTTGACCTCCACACAGACTTAAGGGTAATGAAAGCTTGTCTTCCTTTTCCGATCCTGGCTTTGATATCCTCGTCAGTTCCGCCTGTAGCTGAAACGATGCTTCCTATGTGGGTAGGTAAAGGAGGCTGTTTCCTTCAGGTTCTTCCCACTTATGCTGATTGTTGTCTGTTGTTGTTGTTGCTGTTGACGTTGGCTAGGAATCTCCATCACCTCTGTTTTATCTATGTTCAATTGAAGTCCTATCTTTGATGCTTCTTCTGCCAACTTGTTCCTTTTCACTTGCATATCTTCCAATTTGTGGGAAATCAGGCATATATCATCGGCGAAGTCCAGATCCTTCAAGTTTTTTGTGTGAGTCCATTTTATGCCTGTTTCCTCACTGCCCGTTGTCTGTTGTATTATCCAATCTACTGCATACTTCAATTTAATGAAGTGAGCTTTTGGATTTCTCCACGAGTTTATTAGTCATCTTTCCTGGTGACCTTGAGCGTGATTGGTTGTTTTTGTGCGTTTTCACACCCTCTAGGCTACTTGTATTAGACCTGATTGTTTATTTGACTTGAACTTTGACCGGTTTGTGTGTGAGATTTCCTTCTTATCAATTGGTAAATTTTGTATATGTTGATGTGTCTATTGACTGACGACCCACTGGAATGCCAGGCTTCTAAAAATTCTCTAGCATTTCTGATGTTTCCTCTGTCTAATATTTGAACTCTGATTGTCCCAGTCGAATTGATATCCGTGGTTGTCTGTATGTAGTGAGGCGATATGAAGGAGTGGATATCATATCTTTTGACGACTAGCTTACGTTTGTATACGAAGTCGAAGGGGACTTACATATTGGCCAGTGTAGTGTTTTTCGCAGTTGTTATAATTTATTTTGTAGATGATGTTCGTTTTATCTTCTTTCTCTGTTGAGTCTTTTGGGTGACATAGAGCCAACTGAGTGAAGTGATTTTGTTGGTTTGTGTGAGACGTCGATTCCTAAAGTTTGAAGAGTCTTGCAGTGATTTCTGAGGTGTCGCTTATGTATGGTAGGGCCATTTCCTTTGAGCTTTCTTTGGAGGGAGCACTGGTCAAAAACTAGGGCCAGTAATCTGATTATGTGTTTTACGATTTGAGCTTAGCATTCCCACGTATACTGAAATTTAGAGCAATAAGAGGACGTAATTTGTCTGAATCGTGTAATGTATTCGCCCTGCACATTTCGAACAATCTGATCGCACACGGACTTGTCATAGGAATAGATATATATGAAATTAATGAAGAGTTAAGAGGTGAGAAGATAGACTTAGGTTAAGTTGAAAAGGACATATTGAAGGTCGAAATAACAGCTGGAGATCACTAAACCAAATAACAGAGGTAATAGTACATCTACCCTGACTGGTATCAAAACAAAGTTTACCAAGGAAGGTTTAGTGTGATGATGAATTGTTGCCCTGAATGCATAAAGGTGGTTTAGACATCCGAATTGCTAACTAGGGCTTCTACAAACTTTAGGATACGCGTTCTCTCAAACATGTTTTATAGATAAGTTTAAAAGATGTGTTAGCGTCAATTTCATGCCGTGTCAGTATAATATGTTTCGCAATAGTACAGCTAGGTCTACTGTCTTCATCCTCACTGGGTTCAGGGAATTTTGTTAGCTTCTGAAGCCATTTAGGAATATGCTCTGATGCCAGCCGTTACTTCCAGAAATCGATGAGTCCTCCCTATCTATGTGCGGTCACACCTACGTTCAAATAGGTAAATACAGTGGGATATGACGTCATTTTTCGTATATTCTAAAGGCTTGCATGCATACATTGGCTTCACATTCTCAATTATTATGATATTAGGTGTAATAAAAGTCATTTTAACAGCAGCGTTCAATCTGTGTCTAGTTATCTAGCTGCTATGATCCCCCATATAGGGTAGCTTGATGTACACATCTTTCTTAGGGGTGAATTGGAGAGGTGGGTCGTGGTGTTCTGACTACTTTATACCTCCTGATGAACTTGTCTGGATAATTGTTATCAAACAGATTTTGTGTCAGCTTTCTTCCTTCTTCATCGGGTGTATCTTCAGTGCATATTCGTTGGATTCTACTGAAGAGGCATCTTACTAAGACTCTTTTGTACCGAACAGGGCAGAAACTGTGGTAATTAAGATACTGTCCTATTTAGGTAGGTTTTCTATAAATAGATCTTTTTATTGACCCATCAAGCCGTCGACTAAGAAATATGTCTGGGAAAGACAGTGATATACTATTCTGAACTTCATTCATTCGATTAAGAATTGAGGTGGCAGAACAAGGCTTATCACTTATGATTATAATGTCGTTGACATATCTTTTTGAGGTGGCGCATTTTCGATTAAATCCTCCGATAAATTCTCTAAAAGGGGCCCTAATGGAGTTCCCATAGCAACACCATCAACTTGGCGGAAACAACCGCTTTCAAATGTAAACCTAACATTGTTAGTACATAAAAGTAATAAATCCCTTAATTAAGATATAGGGAACGGGATGAAAAAATTTGTTTGTGGAAATATAATCACATAAAATGTCAATTGTTTTGAGCAAAGGCACATTAGTGAATAACGAGTTTATATCAAAAGAGTACATGTTCTTATTCATAATATTAATGTTACTATCGTCAAGATCATCAACCAATTCAAATGTATCTTTTAACACATACTTACAGAATTGTGTTTTGACTGGATCCAGTAATTCTACTAACCATTTAGCAAGTTTATGCGTTGGGGATTTGCATATTGACAACAATAGGAGGTAGAGGATTATTGGGATTATGTGTTTTTGGTAAACCATACATATGCGGGAATGTATATTCTGATGGTTTTAAAGAGTAAGACGTATCTTTACTTATAGCATTTACAAGTATTGGTTTTGCAGGGATTTTGTTTGATTGCACGGAGGATTTCATCATGAGCTGGTATCAGTTAGAGTAGCACTGGAAAACCTGGAGCACGGGACAGCTGTTTCGTCCTAGTTTGTGACTCTTCATCAGTACTCACCAATCGGGGTTCGAACCCAGGACCTTCTGGTTACAAGGCGGCTTCGTAGACCTTTGAGCCTCTGGGACCCATTCCATTTAGCATTCAGCTCATGAAGCTTCACTAGATTAGCTGTCACTGTGCCCTGCAAAAACTGAATATCTTCTGAGGAGGAATCACGGCTAAATTTGCTTTTATCATCAAGAATAGACATCATTTTAGATTTATAGTCTCTTTTATTCATAATAACGACTCCGGAACTTTTATCAGGTTTCGTAATTATTATATTAGGGATTTGCTATGGCTTTTTCGAAGCTCTGAAATGCTGAGAAGTTAAAATGCTTTACTCTTTCGGATTGTTGTTTGAAAACTGGTGAGCCATATCCGCCATCTTGGCTTTAAATCAACCCCCATCTTCATCGAATGTCGCATCAAGAGGTTTGAGTTGGTCATACAATTTTTCGAATTTAGCTTGGATAGGTGAATCCGTAAACTGCATACGGGGAACACAAAATTTAATTCCAAGGTTTAAAGCTTCTTTCTGGTGAGTAGACAGAGTAACATCAGAAAGATTTGTCAAATTTATTGGGATTCACTGGAAAAAATTTTACAGGGTTTCTGTCATCAACTAAACTCTTCAACTTATTTTGTATATTTATTTTTGTTTTCTGAGTAACATCGCTACAAAAACTACATCTTCATATTGCTGTCTAAATTGTATATTAGAATTGTTTTGTGACAAATCAGACTACTATGAAAATTGATAGTAGCAAGATCATAATAAGGAGAAACGTTTGTGTTCTGTTTCAGAATTTGAAAAGAATTCAAATTCAGTAGTTCAGTGTTTGACTGACTTGAATATATAATTCATATTCTGACAAACTTTTGTTTACTTCACATCAAATATTATGTCTGTCATGCATTTCAGATTTCTAAAAACTTCTGTTTGCATAATTTAGAAATGTCGGATGCAGTATTTATTCATTTGTTTATTTGCAATTAATAGTGTTCTCTGAGCTGGTTGGTTTAGTTGCGGAGCTTTCATCGTCTTTCTGGACGACATCCTCAGCGCAGTATTTAGGATAAAGTAAAATGATTTAAATTTCTTCATGAGTGATATGAATGTGTCTCCCGGTAACCATCTTTAGATATGTATTGACCGTTTGCTATTGATTTGGATTTTAAACTTTCTGGTCACCTGATTTACTTTTTTATTAGATGGTATATTTCGTCTATATTAACGTGTTTATTAATTGCATTTTCGTTTGAGTACCAGGCTTCTAGAAATTCCCTGGCACATTTGGTGTTTCCTCTGTGTAAGATTTCGACATTATCCCAATCAAATTGATGTCCATATGGACATTTAAATCATTTCACCTTATCCTAAATACTGCGTTGAAGATGTCGTCCAGAAAGACTACAGAAGCTCCGGAACTAAACCAGTCAGCTCAGAGAACACTATTAATTGCAAATCATCCACCTGAGTTACAAATCTTTTCTATTATTTCATTTGATTATTGCCCTCGTTTATAATCCAGATATACTATCACCAGTCTGCTAGTCTACACTACCATAATAAATTATTTTAAGCTTCATATCAATCTATTTCCCTCTTTTAGTGAGTGGACCGACTGTTGATTTTCATTCTAGGCGGTGTCTCACTATATTTCGTTTGTAACAATAGAAGTCAAGACACGGAATCATAGGTCTATTTCCAAGTGATCAAACTGCTTTTTATATATCTATTCAGTTTACATTCTTTAAATAATCACTGAGCGTATGATTTTGGTTTACACTAAACAACATGAAACAGATTTTTCAAATAAACATTTATAGTATTCTGTTGCTAATGTTGTATTGAACTGTGGAAATAGTATTCAGACGTTAACACTAACAATTACAATGAGATTCTTAATGTGAGAATAACATTCCGTTGGAACTCATTGTCTTCATCACACCACCACACGTTGACATTTTAGTGTTAGCTAATGAAAAATAAAAAAAGATGATTTTTCTGTCATTTATCGATCAGCTGACAAACATATGGCATTACTGTATGTGTGATCATTTCACCAATGTCCCCAGTTCTCAGAGAAATGGAGCTTTGTTTTCTTTTTCATCTTCCAGTTTCAGAAGTTAACTAGAGGCCTATTTTTTGATCTTTGTTTTTGAAACTTAGAGCACAAGTATGATCATAGAAACGTGTAAACATTGAGAAGTCATTGATTTTGGTGGAGTGATGAATATATATATATATATATATATATATATATTACTACGAGGTGCCGCCGACAATTATACATCTCATCCAACAGTTGTACGACAATGCTACATGCCAAGTAATCCACAACGGGAAACTTACGGAATCATTCAAAGTGAAGACGAGAGTAAGAAAAGCTGGCTGCCTACTATCTCCAATGATTTTCCTGATTGTAGTAGATTGGATAATGCGACAGACAGCGACCAATGAGGAGACAGGCATAAAATGGACCCTAACGAAAAACTTGGAGAATGTGGACTTCGCCGATGATATATGTCTGATTTCCCACAAACTGGAAGATATGCAAGTGAAAAGGAACAGGTTGGCAGAAGAAGCGTCCAGAGAAGATAGGACTTCAGGTGAACATAGATAGACAAAACAGAGGTGGTGAAGTCTCCTCGCCTACAGCAACACCAACAGCAGCAGCAACAACAACAACCGACAACAATCAACCAGGATAAATGGGAGGAACCTGAAAGAAACAACCTCCTTCACCTACCCACCTAATTTGGAAGCATCGTTTCAACTACAGGCGGACGGAACTGATGAGGAAATCATCAAACTGCGGATCAGGGAAACAAAACAAGATTTCATTTCTCTGAAGTCTGTGTGCAGATCAACAGCACTCAGCATCAAAAATAAGATGCAGATTTTCAACTCTAATGTGAAGTCAGTTCTGCTTAACATACGGATCAGACTTGCATTGCGCATCATGAAGATCACTTCGAACAAACTACACACCTTCATCAATAGCTGCCTTCGTTCAATACTACTCAAGATCAGATGGCCAGCCAGAAAAGATCGGGAACAGGGTGGGATCTCTGGGAACGAACCAATACAGCAAGCACCAGTTGTACAACAAATAAGCAGGAAGAAATGTATGTGGATTAGATTGGCCATACTCTGAAGAAACAAACCATGAAGTGAGTGACATCACATGCCAGGCTATTGCTCGAGTGGAACCCGAAAGGGAAGCGGCGAGTTGGTCGTCAGTGCAAGGGTGACATGGAGGAGGAGATGAAAGCATGTGGGCAGACCTGGGGTCAGGTGAAAACGTTGGCAGAGAACCGAACGCAATAAAGACGCGCGGCTGAAGCCCTATGTTCCTGTAGGAATTAAAGGAAATAATAATGCGTTTGAAAACACTTCCAGCCATGTGGTTTTTTCAGTTCATATGATTCATCAGTTTTAGGTATGCGGGATTGAGAACAAGATATTAGGAGTCATCAAAACAAGTTTTAGCCGATATCTTTATGTCCAACCTTGAAAGAACAAAGTTGAAGCATGCAATCGACGAAACATCTTTCTACTGTCGATATGTTGATGACGCATTTATAGTGTGCAACAATGAAAGTCATGCTTTACACTTACTCAGATTATTCACTGATGCACATACCAATATTGAGTTTGCTATGGAACATGAAAGTGACGGGAAGTTTCACTTCCTCGACATCGCCATGTAACGCCTAGAAGACAGTAGTCTTCAGAATTCAATTTATCGAAAGCCTACATGGAAAGGACAATACTTACATTTTAATAGCTTTTGTCCAAATAGCTTTAAACGCGGACTAGTCAAGACTCTGTTCTATAAAGCGAGGAGAATATGGTCTATAGAGAAATTAAAGGAAGAATTTGAGTTTCTTGAAAAGATGCTGAAGAGCAATGGGCACCCTCAAAGATTCATCAACAAGTATCGAAGATCTGAAGTCAAAAATGTCAAACAAATCAGTGGCTAAAAAGACAATCTACATTCAGCTTGATTATAAAGCTGAAAACATTGCAGCAATTATCAACAGAAGACTGAGTAAGTCAATAGCCAGAGCCTATCCTGGAGCTAAGCTCGTCCCCGTCTATCGAACAACTTGCTCTCCTGTGGTGCAATCAAAAGTCGATAGATATCCTTCTCATGTTAACCCCATGTATCTGGATGTACAAATTTACATGTATCTGTGGGAGCAGTTACATTGGAAAGGCATGAAGATGGGCATATCTACGATTTTCTGAACATGTACCAGAAAGCCTATGTCTCAAGGGAACAAATGCTCTAAACAGTACCATCGCCAGGAATCTCCTTGACACGGGTCGGTAATGAGGTGGACGTCAAAAAGTCGTTCAAAATAGTCAATAGGCAAAAGAGCTGAGTTCTCCTCAAGTTAGCTGAAGCCATTTCCATTAAGCGCCTGAAACCTGATTCATGTGTCCAGAAAGAAGCGGTTATCAGTCTTTCATGGCCCTGGTAACCGGATACTTTTCATGTTTCTTTCATCAGAATGCGTAATGCTGAAATGATTCCATTGTGTATGATTATTGTTGTGTCGGAAGAGTGTTCATTACATATATATATATATATATATATATATATATATATATATATATATTATTACAGCTTGATTCCATACCGTATTTTGGTAGAACTATGAAATTTTCAGCGTGGATATTGGTAGCCCAAATTTCTCAGGCCGACCATAGATATCAGGTGTGCGTCGGCGTGGGCTCGAACCCCGGACCATGTGCATGGTAGGTGAGAGTCCTAACCACTGTGCCACTGACGCACATTTATAATTACTGTATGCATATATTGATTGATCGATCGATTGATTTTTGTTTAAAATGAACTCTGTGCAAGTATGTTAAAATTGTTTTTGTAGGTATATTTAATAATGTCTTTGACATGTGAGCAGCTGACGAGAAGGCAACGAAATAAAAGATAGTACCACTTTATTCTGCAAAAACTGTAGTTCTTTCTTTGTCCAAATAAATCCGCATGTTATTGTCAAATCACTTATGAAGCCTGTCTCCCTGTAACTGCGAAACATCCAATCGCATTCCACGTGTGCCTATTCAGCTAGAACTCTGTGTTTGGGCGATTCTAAAGCGATGGAAAGATATTTAGGGTGTTAACGCCTGAGGCGCTAAGCTCACTACTCAACCTCAAACTAGTAGACTGTTGCACATGTAATCAAGATCTGTAACTCTCACGGGTGTCCTTTTTAAGCTTGTATTCGTAAGTGATGAGCGCTAAGCATTCTACATATCTGACGTCACAGAGACATACATCATCATGGAAACTACTGAAGGCGGCCCGAATTATGCAGACGATAGTAGTTATTGTTGGAAGCTTCTACGAAGAAATCTTCTGAACAACCTACGAGACAATCTAAAAATGACTGCGACGAGATTTTTAGATCCTAAATATGCATTCGTACTGTAGGACTGATTAAGCTTAATACACCAATAGAGTTATAAAGAAGGAAGTAGTTTAAAGTACTGGGTAAGTTCCATCAACCTTAGTGAACAGCTGGCTGACAAAATATCAACTCTGACATAGCACACCAGTTTTTTTACTGTGAAATATCTAACTCACAATCACTACATGTGGAACCTTATTTGCTGACTCCACATAAATGCACTAAACAGTTCAGTGCAGTTCTCCGCCGAATGAAGAACCAGCAAAGTCGAGATTTAATGGAAGAAGATAAAATATGAGATGTTTCAGGATTTCATCATGAGCTGGCATTAGTTAGAGAACCACTGGAAAACCTGGGAGTACTGAACAACTGTTTCGTCCTAGTTTGGGACTCTTCATCAGTACGCACCCACCGGGATTCGAACCCAGGACCTTCCGGTTACAAGGGGAGCTCGTATATCATTAAACCACTGGGACCCGATCCAATGGTCCTTGAATTCTAACTTCTACCGATTCACGACTTAGCGCGACTCCTAGACAATGTCTTCGACAAGTATTTGTCCTCACACCCGACCTGCTGCACCCTACTGGTCACGACTTCTCACTAGAACCCCAGGTAACTTCCTACCTGAGAATGGCAAGTCGCTAGTTAGCATCTCAGCCGGTCGGGTGTGAGGAAAAATACTCGCTGAAGACACTGTCTAGGGGTCGCGCTATGTCGTGAATCGGCAGAAGTTAGAATTCATGGGCCATTGGATCGGGTCCCAGTGGTTTAATGATATACGAGCTCCCCTTGTAACCGGAAGGTCCTGGGTTCGAATCCCGGTGGGTGCGCACTGATGAAGAGTCCCAAACTAGGACGAAACAGTTGTTCAGTACTCCCAGGTTTTCCAGTGGTTCTCTAACTAATGCCAGCTCATGATGAAATCCTGAAACCAATCAAATCCCTACAAACCAACACTTGAATAAAATATGATATATTTATAAGTAGTTCATACATAATTACGGTTACCAGATGAAACATAGTGCGTTCGACAATTGGTAATATTTTAGTCTTCCGTCACAACAGTCCCTGTGATAATACACAGTACTGTATGTAGTGACCTTGCATGAATACTACGAAACTATAAAACTAGGAGAATTGGGCTACACGTGACAATTACAACAAGGGAGTATTCGCGCTTTCACCCGTAACTGAACGGTACATGGATAAGTACGACATTTGTAATAAGAAATACTGAACATTTCTTGTAATGTGTCTCAATTTAACGCATAAACTTACAGTAGCTGTCTTTTAAAAGGAAAGTACACATCTGGATATATATATATATATATATATATATATATATATATATATATATATATATATATATATATATATATATATATATATATTCCGGACAAGAAAGCTCTTGGAAACCAGTTGGCCTGAAATTTGTGGGAGGAGAATCGTTAGAATGTGATTCTTCATTCTTCAAGCTAAGAATATCAAGTCTACTAAGCATAGTCTTCATTATTGTTTCCTTTAATTCCTACAGGAACATAGGGCTTCAGCCGCGCGTCTTTATTGCGTTCGGTTCTCTGCCAACGTTTTCACCTGACCCCAGGTCTGCCCACATGCTTTCATCTCCTCCTCCATGTCACCCTTGCACTGACGACCAACTCGCCGCTTCCCTTTCGGGTTCCACTCGAGCAATAGCCTGGCATGTGATGTCACTCACTTCATGGTTTGTTTCTTCAGAGTATGGCCAATCTAATCCACATACATTTCTTCCTGCTTATTTGTTGTACAACTGGTGCTTGCTGTATTGGTTCGTTCCCAGAGATCCCACCCTGTTCCCGATCTTTTCTGGCTGGCCATCTGATCTTGAGTAGTATTGAACGAAGGCAGCTATTGATGAAGGTGTGTAGTTTGTTCGAAGTGATCTTCATGATGCGCAATGCAAGTCTGATCCGTATGTTAAGCAGAACTGACTTCACATTAGAGTTGAAAATCTGCATCTTATTTTTGATGCTGAGTGCTGTTGATCTGCACACAGACTTCAGAGAAATGAAATCTTGTTTTGTTTCCCTGATCCGCAGTTTGATGATTTCCTCATCAGTTCCGTCCGCCTGTAGTTGAAACGATGCTTCCAAATTAGGTGGGTAGGTGAAGGAGGTTGTTTCTTTCAGGTTCCTCCCATTTATCCTGGTTGATTGTTGTCGGTTGTTGTTGTTGCTGCTGCTGTTGGTGTTGCTGTAGGCGAGGAGACTTCACCACCTCTGTTTTGTCTATCTATGTTCACCTGAAGTCCTATCTTCTCTGGACGCTTCTTCTGCCAACCTGTTCCTTTTCACTTGCATATCTTCCAGTTTGTGGGAAATCAGACATATATCATCGGCGAAGTTCAGATCCTCCAAGTTTTCATAGTTTTCCAATAACTGGTGAATTCAACATGGCAAAATTCAAATTGTTCTAATAAACCTTTCGGAGAGACCAGGTATGGATAACTTGGACACTGAAAACAAGTAGGAATTACAGTTAAACAAGAGCCAATCAGTATGAGAATAAACTTTAACTGGCAGAAATAATTAACATGATTCGTCATAAATCGTCAATGAAATCATTAGTCTAGGGCTCATCAGTGAGTCAACTATGAAATAATATTTCTGGATTTGTAATAGAAACAGGTGTCAAATAAATTTCATAAAGTCCGAACCCAAAACAAAGCTTTCTTTGATATTCATTTATTTATTATTCCTTTGGGTTCTGAGTGGAATATATGGCTTCAACAACAAATCTCCAGTTTGCACTATTTTCTGCTGTCCTCTTCAACTGGGTCTACGATTGACCATGATCCCCCATTTCCTCCTAGCACGATCTCCTCTATTTCACCCTTGCTTCCAATTGAGATTCCATTCGAACGACGAACTGGTGCGTGATGTCATTCGGCGACCTCTTCAACGTATGCTCAATCAACCTCCATTTTATCCTACATATTTGTTGAGCGGTTGGCTTTTAGTTTGGTTCGCTCCCAGCCAGTCGGACTTTCTTGTTGCTGATTCTTTCTGGCCTGACAGCTGGCCATTAGATCTTCAGTAAGGTAGCCGGCGAAGGCGACAGCTGCCGATAAAAGTCTGTGACTGGCTGTTGGAAATCCTCTGAGTGACACGCCGGGCAGATTTCTGACCAGTATAGAAGAAGTGCTACTGATGACCAAGAATAACACTTCACTATCTCCTAAATTTAATCCGATTAATAAATTTGAAGGAACCTGAAAGAAACAACCTCCTTTACCTACCGAGCGACCGACCGACCTGGGAAGCGTCCTTTCAACTACAGGCAGATGGAACTGATAAGGATATCAAAGCAAGGATCGGGAAAGCAAGACAGGCTTTCATTACTCTCAAGTCTGTGTGGAGGTCAACATCACTCAGCATCAAAAATAAGATCCGGATTTTGAACTCCAATGTGAAGTCAGTTCTACTTAACATATGGATCAGAGACTTGCGTTGCGCGCCATAAAGAGAACTTCGAGCAAACTACAAACCTTCATCAACAGCTGCCTTCGCTCAATACTCAAGATCAGATGGTCAGCCAGAAAAGATCAGCAATAGGGAGGGATCTCTGGGAGCGAACTAACCAGGAACTGATTGTGAAGCAAATAGACGGGAAGAAATGGAGGTGGATTAGATTGAACATACTCTGAGAAAATCATCAAGTGACATCACTGGAGAATCCCTTGAGTGGAACCCGAAAGGGAAGCGGCGAGTTGGTCGCCAGTGCAAGGGTGACATGGAAGAGGAGGTGATGTGAAGAGGAGATGGAAGCATGTGGGCAGACCTGGAGCCAGGTGAAAAAGTAGGCAGAAAACCGGACGCAGTGGAGGCCTGCGGCTGAAGCCCTATGTTCCTCTGGGGATTAAAGGAAATAATAATAATAATTTAGAAGACGAAGTTTATCTGAAAAGTGTAATGTGATGTATTCGCCCAATACATTCTGAAAAATGAAACCACACATGTATTTGTGAAGTTAATTTATATGAAAATTTAAAGGTCAGTTAAAATAAACAAAATGACAAGGGATTTAAGAATAAGAAAAATTAACACTATTGTTGATGACATAATCAAATAAGGATTACCAAGGTACATGACGAGCAATTATAAAACGGTTTTGTACACATACGAGGTGGGTGGTTAAGAGGGTTATTTTAGGAATTCCTGTCGACATAGACTATATCAGTTATGTGACTCATATCGAAGTTGGTAGTCTTCCACCTCAGTTTACTGAAGTTTAATAATTCACTTGTCTTTCTTCTATGCTCATGTGTCAAGAGTGATTACACCTCCGGATGTATGTGTGACCTACATACAGATGTACACCGGTATATAGAATGGGATATGACACAGTCACTTGTGCAGTGTTGGGGCTTATAATAAAGCATTGTTCTTGGCTATTTCGATAATGTTTTGCGAATAACAGAACTTCGTCTTTGTCTTAATACATTCTACTACATATCAGTTTCTGGGGAGTTTGTTGCGTGCGTTGTCTGACTAAACTGCTGTACACATATATTCTATGTATTTCTTCGCTCTTATTGATGTGCGCAGACGTTGTGGCTACTCGACGCCCACAACGTAAATCAAAAGGCACTTGTGAAGAATACGAATATGTAGCAGTAGTAGTGTAACAACAGAAGACAAGGGCCAGGCAACAGATCGTTTTATTATGAAAATCAACACGTATTTATACATCTTTCAACTACATTATTATAGACAAGCGCAGTCATCTGATTGGTTGTTTAGGTAGACAAACGCAGGCTTCTGATTGGTTGTTTCGGGATTCCTTGACAAATAGAGTTCTCTCTGCGAATCATATTTTGCCACGTTAACTTTGTTGTGATTGGTTGTTGACTCAGGCTTGTTCGTATCTTCTCACGGCCCACATTAGTGACCTAGACCTTAACGTAGATTAGTGCCAACCAATCGGCTAGCAGCCTGCTCTCACCACACTCGTCCCCCCGTCAAATACGTGCGACTGAAGTCGGCTTGATCTACTTGGTGCAGGCGTCATCGTTGGCTTGTCTCGCTGTATCCATTTCTGGAGCTCGCTGACGTTCACGCGCCTCTTATTGTCCGCCATTGCGACTGTGTCTGCGTAACCCCATCTCAAAGTGACCATATATGGTCCTTCCCACTTTGGAAACTGTTTGCCTGACCCTGTCGAACATTCGTCCATACTTCGGCTCACACTTTCATATGCTGCTTTCACCCGACCTCCCAGCAGCGTCCCAAGTAGCAGCTCCATCGCTGACAGATCTTGAACGCCACTCAACTGCGCAGAAGCCTTGAAGTCCTGCCCGAAGATCCATATGTCTCCATCAAAAACAGCAGGGCATAGGCTTTCCATTTGTCGGTAGGCAGCGACACCAAATGTAACAACAGAAGACAAGGGCCAGGCAACAGATCGTTTTATTATGAAAATCAACACGTATTTATACATCTTTCAACTACATTATTATAGACAAGCGCAGTCATCTGATTGGTTGTTTAGGTAGACAAACGCAGGCTTCTGATTGGTTGTTTCGGGATTCCTTGACAAATAGAGTTCTCTCTGCGAATCATATTTTGCCACGTTAACTTTGTTGTGATTGGTTGTTGACTCAGGCTTGTTCGTATCTTCTCACGGCCCACATTAGTGACCTAGACCTTAACGTAGATTAGTGCCAACCAATCGGCTAGCAGCCTGCTCTCACCACAGTAGTAGTAGCAGTAGTCAAATTCGAAATTGTGTGTCAAGGTAATATTCAACAGTGAATGGACAAGTATTTGCGAAGTATATATAAAATCGGTCTTTGTACACATATAATGCCAGTATACAAATTAGATTAAAAAGCATGTTTACAGTTGGTATAGGGGTACTACAAGTTGATTGGTTACAAATTTGATGACAAGTTGATACCATCAGTTAGAGAACCATTGGAAAACCTAGCAGTACTGGACAGCTACAAGATAACATTTAATTTTTTTTTAAGTTCCTAAATTTTATCACTTTTCACCACCCCTACTGCTACATTTCTACCCCCTCACTTGACCCACTTTCGACTATAGTTGACCTCTATTCAATCTTACTAAATAACGGTGTTACGTGAATCATTTCTCTTTTACAGCTTTATTATAACCAGCTGATGTCTACAGAACAATACAGTGACCACTATCAGATTACGTCTTAATATCCTGCTATTCATGTGAACTGTGGTCAAGATTTGACCGAATACTTTAAAAATAATTAAGTGCCAAGTGAAAAGTAGACATTTGTAAAAAAAAATTATGTTTGTAAAATCTCAGCGAAATTGTGAAACGAGTAATTCCAACGTTTACTGCGTTCAGCAAACTAATCCGAACTTCTTCAGGGAAATTAATTGAACTTAACATAACAGAGGCTTAAATATAAAAAACAGGACATCTCTTGTTTTTAAAAACTTTATCCAATCATATGAGTCGTCAAAATGAATAATAAACGCAATTGTATGAGCTGTGACCAAAATTTGATCTGAAACTGACAAATATTAGTCTACTTTTGCTAAACACTTTAAACAGAGGGTAAAATTTTCACCAGAATTTTAGTCATTACGTCCGACTAAAGTTCGAGGTCGCGGTAAATTGAAGAATTGTATGTGTATATGCAATATACAACGGTGTGTGTCCGTGTGTCTATGGGGAAACAACTGTACAACATTTGTTATCTTCTCCATAAGAAGAAATAGACAATCGGGAATTTAGTTCAAGTATGATTAATTAGTAATACACATGTAAAGTACGTAACAATGTGATTGTACACCTTTCGGTTATTTGTATAAATTCGAGATATTGTACATAATTTTTGTTTAGAACGCTTCTTGTTGAAATATACATAACTTCCGTGTACAATTAAAAAATACACTCTGCTGTTGGAGACTTCGTCTTCTCCCTGGTCATTTCTGCTTACTTGCTCCACTCACACCGTGTTGTATGCTTCGGGTTTATTGTAGGAGCCTACTACTCTCAACCAAAGACATTTCTACAACCGGAACACAGCAGCTACAGCAGACGCAACCCAATCAATTAACGTGCCCGTGGATTATATAATTAATTTGTAGCCGAGGACTTAGACTTTATATCCAAGTAATCCTTTTTGTTGCTATAACTCGTCACTGTATTTTTGGTAATATATTGTGATTTAACACTCCACTGACTTGGACTATTACTTTTATATTTGGAATGTTAGTGAACTCTAATAATAATAATAATAATGTTTATTCTCATATAAACATATAAATTTACATGAAAATGCATGCCATTTTTACAGGCACGATCAAGTATGATATAATATCAAATCGTAGATTGTCTACAAGTTAATAATGTTTCAACAGTTAAATATTTTATATATATATATAAATACACATTGTCTGAACCAGGCTGTATAGTTACTGAATTGTACAATTGTCCTCCAGGTTGAGCGGGAAAATCGACTTCGTTTCGTTTTCATCCCGTGGTTGTCGGCATACGATAACCAACCAATAGTGAGGTGAGTACAACGTTTACAAGGGATTCAAAGCTGTTTTAGAAAAGTAAAAGTGCTGAGGTGAATCATTAAATTGTAATAAAATAGGTAAGTGCAAGTATCATTAATAAATGCATTAATAAAGAAAACTCCCTAGGCTGACAACGTTCATTTGCAATGTATAATGCTACACGTATATCTCGCACTATCATGATGTCCACTTTTGGTTTTAATACATTTATCCTCAGTTGTGCCAGTTGTTTTTGTTTTTTACCTTTTTGTGCATTTAGTGCACAACCGTACCCTTCAGAGAGTAGGAATATAATAAGTCATAAAGAGCTGTAAAATGTTAGGTTTAATGGGATATAATGAGGATCAAGTAAAGACGTTATTGGAAAATGAATGAGATAAGACATTGTGAAGTGGTATTTAAAGATCCGACAATGGACAGCAAGTTAGTTTATAAGATGCCCCATAAAACTGTGCACATCCCACATGGTCGCATCTCAACAATAGGCTGGGCGAATAGTATATATTTAGAGGTAGAAGCATGATCTGTCAAGGCGTTCATTATTATCTTTTTCAAGATAAAGATCTAAGCCCTCATAAAAATCAGTAATATCTCGAGCCTTTAATATGTATATTGTTGTTCCTGCAGAATGCGGCGATTCACCTTAGTGACCCCCACCATATCTACTGATCAGCTAACGCCACCCTCCCCTACAAATTAATTGGTGAGCCCGATAAGAACACGGATAATTTTGGCATATTCATCTACTTATTTTTGCACAGGGCATTAAGTCCCAAATAGCCAAATATGGTATGGTGCTGGCAGAATTCCCTCCGTCAGTATTGACAGAAATCAGCGATTTCATCGAAGATCCCCCGACGGAACATCAATTTGATAAACCTAAAGCCCTCCTCATACAACGCACCAGTTTGTCGGATGAGAAAAGAATCCAACAATCGCTCACAGGCTGTGAACTAGGCCCACGTAAACCATCCCAGCTGCTCAGGCACATGCTCCAGTTAATCGGACATCATAAAGTAGACGAGGTAGTGCTGGAACAGATGTGGTTGCAACGTTTACCTAGAAATCTCCAGCAAATTGTAATCATCTCAGGAAAGTCGTATGACTTAGACCAACTAAGTGACATGGCAGATAGTATTTTGGATGTTTCATCCGATAACACCATAAGTCACGTAGCATCTGATAGTGCCACACCGTGTCATTCCACACCCACGGCAGACACACCGATACTCGCCGCCATTGCAGACTTAGCGGCAAGGATTGACAAGTTGGAAACTAATAAGTCTGATCGACAAGTCCGGAGACGGAGTTCACAAAGAAGGTCACCATCACGACGACGATCCTTCTCACGACAGCGTTCTTACACGTTTTCTCGGGATAGCAATATATGCTGGTATCACTGGAAGTTTGGACGTCATGCCCTGAAATGTGTAAAACCGTGCAGCTTTAGCGAAGCCAACCAGGCTCAGGGAAACTCCTCAGCCAGACAGTGATGGCGACAGCTGTTACTGGCAAGCAAACAAGTCGCCTCTTCTATGTGAAGGACAAAACTTCAGACACTTTATTCCTGGTAGACACGGGAGCAGAAGTTAGCGTAATCCCTCCTTCACTATCCAGGCGATCTACACGGACACCCGGAAAACTGCCTCTCCGGGCAGCTAACCACACAAGCATACAGACGTATGGAGAGCAATCCCTCATACTGGATCTAGGTTTACATCGGCGTTTCACATGGATTTTCATAGTAGCCGATGTCGGTCACGCCATCCTCGGAGCGGATTTTTTGAGTAATTTCAACCTGTTAGTTGACGTCAACAATAAAAAACTGATTGATAACAACACCCATCTAAAGATCCATGGAATTATCTCCAACTATTCTGTCTATAATATCAGTATTGAAAGACCAGCAGATTGCCCTTTTTCCTCCCTACTTCATCGTTTCCCTAAAATTCTTAACCCGTCGTACAACATCGAGGACGTCTCTCACACAGTCACTCACAAGATAGTTACTACGGGTCAACCAGTTCGTGCTCGTCCTCGTAGATTACCCCCGGACAAATTAGCAGCAGCCAAGGCAGAATTTGAACACATGATGCAGCTCGGCATCATCAGACCCTCCAATAGTCCTTGGTCTTCGCCCTTACACATGGTGACTAAAGCTGACCATGATTGGAGGCCATGTGGGGATTACCGACATTTAAACAATGCCACAGTTCCCGACCGTTACCCAATTCCCCACATAACCACGAATGGTATTACGCCTACGGAGGAAAAGATAGAGTCCATCAAAAACTTCCCCGAACCAGATTCACTCAAGAAGGTCAGACGTTCTTTGGGGATGTTTAATTTCTATCGGCGTTTCATTCCTTCGTGTGCCTCCATCGTCCAGCCGTTAACCTCCTTAAAAATGATCCTAAAAAGTTTCGGCGGTCAGCTGAAGCACACGAATCATTTTGCAACGCAAAAGATGCCTTATCCAGAGTCACTATGCTATCCCATATCAACCCCGAAGCACCGCTTATTTTGTGCACAGATGCCTCCCAAGTAGCTGTAGGGGCAGTATTACAACAAAAGATGAAGGGCGAAGTCACCCACTCGCATTCTTTTCTAAGAAGCTGGAATCGGCTCAGACACGTTACAGCACTTTTGGGAGAGAATTGTTGGCCATATATCTTGCAGTGAAGCATTTCAGTTACTTACTACAGGGCCGGCATTTCACTATTTTTACTGACCACAAGCCCCTGTGTCATGCTTTCACTACTTCACTTGATAAACACTCCCCTAGAGAAGCCAGACAGTTGGATTATATCTCCCGATTTTCAACCGACATCCAGTACATCAAAGGGGATGCGAACGTGGTAGCCGATTCTCTTTCAAGAAGTGACATTAACCAGCTTCAAACTTCGGTAGACATCAGTCTTGATCGTATGGCTCAATTACAAAGAGATGACGTTGAACTCCAAACCTGCCGCAGAAGCTCTTCCTTACAGCTCAAAGATGTGCCTATCCCCTTATCAGATGCAACCATAGTCTGCGATGTATCTACCGGCACTAATCGTCCATTTGTCCCTCTCAGTTGCCGAAAAGCATTGTTCGAACATTTACATTCACTTTCTCACCCTGGAGTACGCGCCACGGTCAGACTGATCAGCGAACGCTTCGTGTGGCCTAAAATGAACTCTGACATTCGGAGATGGGCACGAGAATGTCTCCAATGCCAATGCTCCAAAGTACACCGCCACACTATTACAACCCCGAAGACGTTTGAATTACCCGAAAGGAGATTTCAGCATATCCATATAGATATCGTGGGACCATTGCCAACATCAAGGGGATATACACATATCCTGCCAGCGATCGATAGATTTACTCGTTGGGCTATTGCATGCCCCTTAAACGACATATCTGCTGAAAACGTTGCTTTGGTTTTTCTCGATCGTTGGGTGTCAAACTACGGTGTACCAACTACTATTACATCCGACCGCGGTCCTCAATTCCAATCGACACTCTTTCGCGAACTGCGTTTATGCATGTTGTAATATATCCCTATTTTTATCCATAAATTGTTATTACTATTATTATTTACTTCACAGTTTTACTTATCATTTTCCAGTGGTCTCTCTGGACCTCTATGGGGGTAGCCGTGTGGAGTACGTAACAATGTGATTGTACACCTTTCGGTTATTTGTATAAATTCGAGATATTGTACATAATTTTTGTTTAGAACGCTTCTTGTTGAAATATACATAACTTCCGTGTACAATTGAAAAATACACTCTGCAAGGCATGGTAAGTTTGGCGGTTTTCTAATGTTCAAACCATGCTTGTCTACTTTCAGGTTGGCTGCGAAGTATGCAGGGATTGGTTACCCAAGACGAGGCAACGGATGACCAATAGGAGTGCCCTTCCCTCTTATCTAATTGTATTGCGATTGGTTGTAAATATAATACTTGACCTTGAGTCTTCGTTCTTACTAGCACGCAACACTTGTGTGATCACGCTGCTAACGTGCGCTTTGCTCTCTGTTTCAGATCATTGCTTGACGAGTGGGATTACATAAATGGCGAGCCTGCCAACGAAAAAACTTTCTTCTTCCAAGTCTCGACCCAATGAGGCTTCCAAGAACACTTCGCCTGTCAAAGAGACAGCATCCAACGAGGTGGATCAATTAGCTGAAGTGAGGGCTCCAGCTTTTCAGTCAAATCAGCCTGCTTCGCGATATGTCCATCCCTTGCCGCATACACTGGAGGTGGGTGATGATTTCGAGCTGTGGTCGGACAAGGTGTGCCGATACATTGATCTGATGAACGTGCCTCACCCGAACGCATTCGTCATCGATTCTGTTGGACGGTCCTTGGAAATGTACACAATTGGTTTGGATTACGTGCATATGCCCTTGACCACCCTGTTGAGTACTCTAAGAGCACGTATAGTGCCACCAATACCTCCCATTGAAGCGCTGAAAAGATTCAGCGAGTGTAACCAGAGACAAGGTGAATCTATCAACCAGTTCACCTTACGTCTCCGCAAGCTTGCGCGTCAAGCTATGCAGGACAAGACATATTCAGAGGTTGAAAACGCTATATATTCCAAGTTCTTGCAGGGTGTCGACGTCCGTTACAGGAAGGACTTCAACTTGCACACTCCAGCATCCATGGCAGAAGCGGAAGCTAGGGCACGCCTAGTGGAAAGCCTGGAAGAGCCAGGAACCACATGCCCACAAGTAAACGCAATGGGATATCAGCACACAACAACAAAGCATGCACAGAATCCTACACCACCGTGGAAAGGACGCCCACAGTCGCAATCCACTTCAAGAAACGATTGCTACTACTGCAGGCGGTTTGGTAAGCTTGCTAGGAGTTGTGGTCACAATGCAGGTGAGTCACATGTCGATATGAATTGTGTGCCTACTGTAAACCTAATCGGTGTCACCTCCTCCCCGAAAGTTGTAGGTTATATAGGTGGAAAAAAGTGTGTTATGTTAGTTGACTCAGGAGCAACTTGTTCTGTCATACATTCCTCATGTGTTCCAGAGACGTTTAGGCGAACAATAGGGACTCACAATTTGCGGCTTACGACAGCCAATGGAGATTGCATGCAATCCCAGGGACTGGTCCTGCTGCCACTTAAATTGGGAACACTGTCACTTCAACACAATTTCATCATCTCTACCCGGGTGCCGTGGCAGGTAATCTTGGGAGTCGACCTCCTGGAAAAGCTGTCCGGAATAATAGATTGTAGTCAGAGGACTCTTATACTGAAGGACTGTTCCATCCCATTTATTGTAGGGAACGACAAAGAGCACGGCACTTTTGGCGTGCAGGGAGATGCTAAGAATGAGAAACAGCGAATGCTGACGACTATAGAACCCCTACCATCGGAAACGGCTGCCAACTTTAATAAAATGCTAGACAAATATGAGGACTGTTTTGACTGGGATGGAAAAAGCCCGGGAAGAACAAAACTGGTCCAACATCACATAGAAACGGGTAACGCCCCACCTTGTAGACAACCTGCACGGCGAGTACCTGCACATTACCAGAAGGAGCTTAACAGGTTAGTTGATGAACTGTTAGAGAAAAATGTCATCAAACCATCCGTATCTCCATGGGCTTCACCGGTAGTTTTAGTTAAGAAATCGAATGGGACACTCCGGTTATGTGTAGATTATCGTAAGTTGAACCTGTTAACTAGACGAGACTGCTTTCCCCTTCCACGCATAGACGACACTTTTGATGCCTTAGAGGGTCGAATTGGTTTACCACTCTAGATCTGGCATCGGGATATTGGCAGGTTGAAGTACACCCAGATGACAGGCAAAAGACAGCATTCATTGTACAAGCAGGCCTGTATGAGTTTGAAACAATGCCGTTTGGGTTAGTCAATGCCCCAGCAACATTCCAACGCCTCATGCAAACGGTCTTGAGTGATTGCATACCAGGTAAGTGTTTGGTATATCTAGATGATGTTATCATACATAGTAAGACGTTGACCGAACATTTAAGTGATATTTCCGAAGTATTAGAACGGATGCAGACCGTTGGGTTAAAACTGAACCCATCGAAATGTCAATTCTTCAGGAAAGAAGTGTGTTTCTTAGGTCACATTGTTTCAGCCGAAGGCATTAAATGTGATCCAGCAAAAGTTCAGGAAGTTAAAGACTGGCCGCTCCCAAACTCAGCCCCCGAGTTACATAGTTTTTTAGGGTTAGCCTCGTATTATCGACGTTTTGTACTTAACTTCTCTTTCCTTGCAGCTCCTCTATTCGACATTCTTAAGAAGAAAGACTACAATTGGACAGCATCAGCTACGGAAGCCTTCGAAAGACTTAAAAACTGTTTATGTAGCCCCCCTATCCTAGCGTATCCCAATGTTTCTGACCAGGCAGGTCCATTCATCCTAGATACAGATGCTAGCGACTCTGGTATCGGGGCAGTTTTGTCTCAAAAAGACGCAGATGGAGTAGAAAAGGTGATAGCCTATGCAAGTCGAGCACTCAACAAGAGTGAGAAGAATTACTGCACCACGCGGAAAGAAATGCTGGCACTGGTCAATTTTGTTAAACACTTTAGGGCATATCTCCTCGGTAGACATTTCATTGTACGCACTGATCACAAAGCCCTTAGCTGGCTACATAACTTCAAAGAAGCTGAGGGTCAGATTGCCAGATGGCAAGAACACCTACAAGAGTATGACTTCGAATGCATGCATAGACCGGGTAAGAATCATGGAAATGCAGATGCATTGTCAAGAAAACCTCTTAGGTATCACGGTGACTGCCCATCATGCACCGAAGCACAAGTTTCGCTGCTCCAACTAGAGGCTCATACTTCATATAGTTGGCCTGAACTTCAGTCTTCAGACCCTGAACTGGCCTTGATTTACGAACGTGTTCGAAATGGAGGCGAACGACCGACAACCCAGGAAATAAGTAAGCTTGGATGGGAAACCCGGTGTTTATGGTCTCTGTGGGATAATCTGAAAATTGTCGATGACATCCTCTACTACCAACATGGACCCACTTATACTCGTCGCGTTGTGGCTCCACAGTCGGCACTACCCACAGTACTATTGTCATTACACCAGCAGTTAGGCCACGCGGGCTCAGGGAAAATGATTGAAGCGGCTAAAAGACGTTATTGGTGGCCTCACCAGAGGAAAGACATCATAGATTTCTGTGACTCCTGCGAGGTATGCCAAACTATTAAGGCTCCGCACAAATATAATAAGGCACCCTTAGAACCCATTATAACTGGCCATCCGAATGACTTAGTACAAATAGACTTGGTTGGACCTCTCCCAGTAACTTCCAGAAATAATAACTATATTTTAGTCATGGTAGACCATTTTACCAAATGGTGCGAGGCTATTGCGATACCACAGATTGATGCTGTAACCATCGCAGAGTCAATTTTTGACCACTGGGTCAGCCGTTGGGGGGCACCACTTCAACTGCATTCAGATCGAGGATCCAACTTTGAAAGTATCGTTGTCAGCGAACTCTGTCGTATAATGGGTATCCGGAAGACACGCACTACCGCGTACCACCCACAGGGAAATGGCTTGGTTGAACGCACCAATCGGACACTTAAATCCCTCTTGCAGGCATTTGTAGATCAAAACAACCCCAGGGAATGGGACCGATCACTCTCACAGTGCTTAATGGCATACAGAGCAAGCATTCACAAAGCTACGCGTCAAACGCCTCATTATATGGTCACTGGAAGAGAACTCCGGTTGCCAATCGATCTGACTTCAAACACACTAGGAGAGGATACACTGATTGCATCCGAACACGTAATCAGACTTCGACGAAACTGAACAAGGTACATCAGATGACTAGGGATATACTCCAAACAAACCAGAGGTACCAGAAAGAATACTATGATAGGAAAGCACATGGATCACCAGTGGAGCCAGGAGACAAGGTGATGCTACTTAAGGAGGCACCACCTAAAGGGAAAGCTCTTAAATTCCATAAACGCTGGGAAGGACCATTCACTGTAGTAGAGGTACTAAGTGACTGCACCTGTAGGATTCAGGAACCGAATTCCTCTCATAGTCTAGTCACACACTTCAATAGACTAAAACCTTTTCGACAACAGGCCTTAGTTCAGACAAGTCCCGCAGGAACAGTCACCTAGCACTGCGGACAGTGCTCCTATGGGAGAGGGGGTAGTGTAAGGCATGGTAAGTTTGGCGGTTTTCTAATGTTCAAACCATGCTTGTCTACTTTCAGGTTGGCTGCGAAGTATGCAGGGATTGGTTACCCAAGACGAGGCAACGGATGACCAATAGGAGTGCCCC